>SJYC01133052.1:0-28990 GCA_006408675.1 Madoqua kirkii
CACCCCCTCCCCACTCCCACCTCCTTTCCCCTGACATCAGTGATGTCAGTCTCAGGGCTGGAATACAAATTCTCTACCCTGGAGAGGGACGCACAATCCAGACAAGAGCCACGCCCTCTTTCTATCTCCTTCCTCCCTGACTCCCTTCCCACCCCCAGAAGAGCAGCTGGTCCTGTTGATAATAACCCTTCCCCCATCTTACTCCCCAGTCACGAGTTGGGCAAGGCACTAAGATGGAGAATTTACAGAGGAGCCCTTAGGTGGGGTCCATTGTTCCGGGGGCTGGAGCTGTCCCCGGTGCTGGAAGAGAAGACCAGGAGAGGGGAGCAAGGGGGAGGCAGAGAGGGGAGCCGGCGTCTGGGGAGACTGGGGAGCCAAGGGAAGAAATTAGGGGAAAGAAGAGGGAATAGAGACAGCTGGGCAGGTTAGGGGCGGGTTAGGAGAAGGGTGTAGCTGGGGAGGGAAGCAGGTCACGGAGCCTGGGGGAAAGGGCAAAAGGGACCCAGAGAGAAATATAGAAATGGGGTTGTGGAAGAGAGAGCAGGGTGAGAAGAGTACAGAGAGGGAATTGTATGTTTTCCAGAAAAGGAAGCATGGAAAACTCGATCTTGCTGGCATTTGCGGACGCCCCCTTCCTACCCTCTGGGGGGTTTGTGTGTAATACGTGCGTGGGCAGCGAGGCAGCGGTGGCGGTGACAGCCGGTGGTGGCAGTGTCACGGGTGGTGACAGCTTTCTTACTGGGAAGCTCCTGGAAGACCAGAACACCATTTAGCATTTTACTGTCCACAGTGTCTAGCACAATGTCTTATTCACACATAGTAGGAGCTTAACAAATATTTCTTGAAGAAATAGTCAACGCAAAGAACCTCTGATGAGGGTAGATTCCTGATTGCTTCAGTGGCTGGAATCACAACCGTCAGGCTCCCCTTTAGTGCAGAGGAGACCCAAACACTCCCTTCTCCTCCCCCTGCCCAGTTCGGTTCCCTGAGTGGGACTCTGAGACTGAGTCAGGTCGTACAGAAGCACATTTGGGGGGCCAGTACTCCCCTAGAGAGCCCTACTGTAGATGATCGGTTTGCCCGATGATGTCGAAGGAGCCTGACCCCTCCATGGACTGGGCTTGCTCCCAGCTCCCCCTCAATGCAGCGAGTATCTGCTGACCTCAAACCTCCTGGACGGGGCAGCCCTTGCCCACCATCTGGTGCTCACCTACCAGGGCTCACAGCTTTTGTGGGACACCCTGCCTCGTGCACCCTTTCCTCACCCCAGAATGAGGCTGACGTCTCCACATCTGAAATCTGTCCCACCTGAACCCCAGCACCCCCTTTCCTAGGCTTCTGGACAGGCCTCTTCTATTCTGGAAAGGGAAGTAATAGTAACACTGCTTAGACAACTCTTGTGTTGGTTCATGTCCTAGGCATTGTTCAGGTGCTTTATATTGACTAACTTTAACCCTCAGCACCACCCTATGATGTAGGCTCTATCGTTATCTTCCAGTAAAGATGAGGAAATCAAGGCACAGAGAGATTAAATGAATTGCCTGAGGTTGTGCATTAGGAAAGAGACATGGCTAGCTGAGAGCAGAGGCCGGACAGTCTGATTCCAAATCCATGGGTTTAATTCCCCTATCACATCTGCTAGTGGGAATGTGGGGAGTGGCTGAGCCTGGCTTTCTTCCTCTGGTGTCTTCATCTGAGCCCTGGGTGAGACATATCCTTCCTTCTATTGCTCAATCCTTCATTAACCCCCTTCCGCCCTTCCCTCCTTCGGCCTGAAGTCACATTCTGCCAGGTGTGTATGTGTGTGTGAGAAAGTGTGTGTGTGTACAGACATGATTATCCTTCAGTGCACGAATGTCCCGGTCCTCCCTGTAGGGTCCTCTGAAATGGGTGGGCGGTGGAGATGGGAGAGGACCACCTGACCGCTATTCTGACCAGAGTGGTCAGAACGCGAGGTGGCAGTGCCAGGGAGTCCAGAGTGCAAACACATCTGAAAAGTAACTTTCCACTCACCTCCCCACCCCCACTGCTCCTTCCCTTGCCTCCTAATCTGATCTTGGTATTTATGGAGATGCTAAACAGATCTCGCCCTCTGAGGACAGAGCCTAGGAAGACCCCATGGCCCTGTTGATCTCATTACTCTGTGTCTTGTCAGCAGACCTGCCGCCCTGCTGCTCATTCAGGCTTGGGGCTAATCATATTAATTGAAATATTAAACATTCACAAAAGCGAATTATAATGAACTCCCCTCACTCCTCTTCCCAGTCAGCAATTGAGGAGACAGCTGCAGGCAGCAAAATGTCTTCAATCCTTCGTTTAGTTTGTGGTCCTCAGATGGAAGGTTTCAGTCTGAGAGGAGGGCAGGGTTTAGGGGAAAAGAGGTGGGAGCTCTCTCTAGGCGCTCGTTGCTAGGTGACTTTGGGCACATCTCTGTTTTCTTTCCAGCCATGGGGGAGGGCATCCCTATGAGGTAAATGCTGGGGTGGGGGGTGTGTGTGGGGGGAAATGACCCAGAGGCCTATACTGGGGAATTGCTCTCCTGGAGGAAATGAGGCTTCCAGCTCCTAGTTCCTCCAAGGTACTTTCTCTTCCCACCACCTCAAGCTCATCCTCTTTCTTGTGCTTTTGCGCTCAACATTAAGATGTCCTACATGAAAAGATTATTGACTTTATAAAGGGAGAGCACACTCCTGGTTTTAGATTCTTAGGAACTAAGAAGTGCTAAGTAATTGGGATGCTTTTCAGAAAGGACGAAATGTAGTGTTGGCATGTGTGGGCAGAGTGACTGGTCACCAAACACTTGCTGGCCTCACTAATTGAAAACAAGAGTGAAGACTTCTGCAGCAGAATCTATAAGAATGTACAGAGAGAACTGATGCTATAACCTTCCTTCCTGCAAGTGGAGAGGAAGACAGGCCAACGCAGTTTACAACAGTGAGGACTGGCCCTTCACTCGAGTGCACGCTCAGTCGCATCTGACTCTTTGTGACACCATGGCTCCTCTCCATGGAATTCTCCAGGCAAGAATACTGGAGTGGGTTGCCATTTCCTACGTCAGGAGATCCTCCTGACCCAGGGATCGAACCCACGTCTTAGGCATCTCCTGCATTGTCAGGCGGATTCTGTACCACTGTGCCACCTGGGAAGCTGTTTGAAAAAATGAAAGTAGCTTCTCTCATTTCCACATATGTGTATTTGGGGTTTAGGTCATGGGATGTGGTCAGTCAAGAAAGGCTTGATTGATTCTCAAAGCACAAGAAGATCATAGCCTAGAAGGAGGACATTAATCATTTTATGCATGAGGGTGGGGGGTGTGGAGGGAATTCTGCATATATATGCCTATTATGTGTGTGTGTGTGTGTGTGTGTGTGTGTGTGTGTGCGCAGATTTTCCAGTCCAGACCAGCACTGTTTACTATAATGCAAGCTATATATATATATAAATAATTTAAAATTTTCTAGTAGCCACATTAAAGAAAGTAAAAGTGAAAAGTCTTTTCATAATATATTTTATTTAACTGATATATTCAAAATATTATTCAATGAGTTTATCTGATATATCCAAAATATTCAACATGTAATCAACATAAGGATTAATAATGAGATATTTTACATTTTTAAACTACAAAGTCGACTTCCCTGGTGGTCCAGTGGTTGAGAGTCTGGCTGCCAGTGCACCCCTGCACTGGCATGGGGACATGGGTTCAATTCCTGGTCCAGGAAGATTCCACATGCTGCAGGGCAACTGAGTCCTCAAGCCACAACTATGGAGGCCCTTGCACGCGAGAGCCCATACTTTGCAACAAGAGAAACCACTGCAATGAGAAGCCTGAACATCACAAAGAGAGAGTAGCCCCCACGCTCAGCAACTCGAGAAAGCCCACGCACAGCAAAAAAACGCAGTGCAGCCAAAAATAAACAAAAGATTAAAAAAAAATAAAGTCTTCAAAATCCAGTAGGTCCTTTGCACTTACAGCTCATCTGACGCAGCAAATTTCAGCCACAGGTGTCTGGCGATGGCCACAGCGGACGGTACAAATCTAGAGGTTTTACTACTAACTTCTCTGGGGAGTGGAGGGGTGGGCAGAGACAGGTCTTGGCCGGGAGAAGCATCACCTCTGATTAACCTCTGCTTCGGCCTAAAAGAATCACTTCCAACAGATGGCAGCTTATCTACCTCTCACTATAATTCACGCTCCTAAAAAACAACCCAAATGATTATTAACCCAGATGGGGTTTCTGGGAAGAAGCTTTTAGGCCACTATTTAATCTACCTCTGGAGGTTTTCTCCTGGTTTGAGAACTGCCAACATTTTCACTTCTTTTCCTCAGTCTTTTCTTTTGTCCGCACTGCAGCTTGCGATATCTTACTTCCCTGACCGGGGATTGAACCTGGCCCCAGCAGTAAAAGCACCAAGTCCTGACTACTGGTTCACCAGGGAATTCCCTCCTCAGTCTTTTCTGAGAAGCAGATGGCAGAAAGACCCCTCCCAGGCCACGGCTTGATACTGGGTTTGTTAAGCTCTTTCCTCAGAGAAGGTGATGGCACCCCACTCCAGTACTCTTGCCTGGGAAATACCATGGGTGGAGAAGCCTGGTAGGCTGCAGTCCATGGGGTCGCATAGAGTCGGACACGACTGAGCGACTTCACTTTCACTTTTCATTTTCATGCATTGGAGAAGGAAATGGCAACCCACTCCAGTGTTCTTGCCTGGAGAATCCCAGGGATGGGGGAGCCTGTTGGGCTGCCATCTGTGGGGTTGCGCAGAGTTGGACACGACTGAAGCGACTTAGCAGCAGCAGCAAGCTCTTCCTTGCTCCTTGGGTGTATGTGCCATGTGATGCAGTTCTTCATAAATCTGAAAAGACTGCCTCCTTTTGCTCGCTTCCCTGCCTCTCAGGCACTCTGCTGGGCATGATCTCTGCGGGTGTAGAAACTCAGCACTCGTGTGTATTGTCAGACAGCCTCCTGCCCTTTCTAGGTGCTATTTTCAGCTCTCTGACTTTTTGTCTCACTTTCTCTTCTTAATTATCTAGTAGAAGAACACATCTTGAAGACCAACTGCCTTTCCCCTCCTGTGTATCATTGGGAGTGGGAGACATGATTTAGAATTTATAAGGAGCAGTTAATCTACACAAGAAAATCAGTCCAAGATGGGAAACTTTTGGAGGATGTCCCCAGGTCCCATCCAGCATTTTTAGTCTGAGAATGTTCCTTCCTTTGTAGAACGAGGTTCATTCTTTGCTATAGGGTGCTTTCATATTTTGTTAAGAACCCAAGACTTCAGTGTCAAGTGTCTACAGGACAGATGGAGGGGTTTGGCTTCTGGGCCAGTGGAAAGGGAAGAAGCCTAGATTTTCCTTTACTACTACTAAGGCTTTAAGTGAGAGGGTCAGGAACCAAATTCTGGGAGATTGTGCCTTGAAGAATCCTTTTTCCAGTTTTGCTCTTTTTTTTGTTCAGTCACTCACTCTTGCCCAACTCTTTGCGACCCCATAGACGGCAGCATGCCAGGTTTCCCTGTCCTTCACCATTTCCAAGAGCTTGCTCAAACTCATGTCCATTCAGTTGGTGATGCCATCCAACCATCTCATCCTCTGTCATGCCCTTCTCTTCCTGCCTTCAATCTTTCCCAGCATCAGGATCTTTCCCAATGAGTTAGTTCTTCCAGTTAGGTGGCCAGAGTATCAGAGCTTCAGCATCAGACCTTCCAATGAATATTCAGGACCGATTTCTTTTGCGATTGACTGGTTTGATCTCCTTGCAGTTCAAGGGACTCTGAAGAGTCTTCTCCAACACCACAGTTCAAAAGCATCAATTCTTTGGTGCTCAGCCTTCTTTATGGTCCAGCTCTCACATCCATACATGACTACTGAAAAACCATAGCTTTGACTAGATGGACTTTTGTCAGCAAAGTAACGTCTCTGCTTTTTAAGGTTTGTCATAGCTTTTCTTTCCAAGGAGCAAGCGTCTTTTAATTTCATGGCTGCAGTTACTATCTGCAGTGATTTTGGAACTAAAGGAAATAAAGCCTGTCACTGTTTCCCCATCTATTTGCCATGAAGTGTTGGGACCGGATGCCATGATCTTAGTTTTTTGAATGTTGAGTTTTAAGCCAGCTTTTTCACTCTTCTCTTTCACCTTCATCAAGAGTCTTTAGTTCTTTTTTGCTTTCTGCCATAAGGGTGGTGTCATCTGCATATCTGAAGTTATTGATATTTCTCCCAGCAATCTTGATTCCAACTTGTGCTTCATCTAGTCCAGCATTTCTCATGATGTACTCTGCATATAAGCGGGGTGACAATTTATAGCCTTGAAGTACTCCTTTCCCAGTTCGGAACCCATCCGTTGTTCCATGTCCGGTTCTAACTGTTGCTCCTTGACCTGCATACTAGTTTCACAGGAGGCAGGTAAGGTGGTCTAGTATTCCCATCTCTTTGAGAATTTTCCACAGTTGTCTTTCCAGCTTTGCTCTCAAGCTAAAGAAAAAACTATTTGAGGTTGGATGGGGTCAAGAAGAAGGGCTCACTTTCACACAGAGTCAAGCTGGAAATCCAGTCTCCAAATGTGGGGAAGGGGGTCCTTTAGAGTTCCTCCGGAGCTTACTCCCTGACTTCAGAATGTCCCCCACATTGCTTCTCACAGCCCCGCCCCCTCTGGCCGGGTCTTGAGGGCGGGGCCAGGCTGGGGGCGGGTCCTCACCTGCTGTGCCGCCCGTCGCCTTGACGACCGCGACAAGATGGCGAACCTGACGGGTGCGATTAAGGGGCTGTACCCCGAAACACTGAGCCCAGAGCAGCTGGAGAAGCTGCGCGGCTTCAAGGTGGGTGCGGTCCCAACTCCCGCCTCCATCGGAGTGCAGCTCCTCCCCCGGTGAGGGCCGGGCCCCAGAGAGAAGGGACTCGGGAGCCTGTGCCCAGATAAAGGGGCGGAAGGCTGGGAGATGGGGACACCTCCGGCGGACCCCTGGCTTCTGGGCCCCTGAACAGATCCTGGCAGGCGCTTGAAAGTGCAAAAAGCACTAAAATAGGAATGGACCAGCAAAATGGACCGAATTGACTGCCGAATACTTAAACTTAGATACAAACAAGAACTTCCCAACGGTAGAGACCCGACTTTAGTTAAGACGCCTAAGCCTGAGCCTGAGACAGTACTGGAGATGTTAATAATCTGTAAGAAGAGAGAAGGCTTAACTGTTCAAACATCCTGGGAAGAGACCCGGGTTAAGGGAGCCCCTTGTTTCCCCAAGCCCTCTGACCTCCACCTGGAACCCTGAAATCTTTCTCTTCATGGAGGGTGACCTTTTGCTCTTTGCCCCCCAGATTCAAACTCGGATTACTAATGAAAAGTACCTTAGGACCCACAAAGAAGTGGAGTTGCTCATAAGTGGTTTCTTCAGGTAGGTGGTTTTCCAAACTGGCCTTGAGTAAATAGGGTACATTTTTACCCAATCTCGTTGGGGATAGATGAGTGTGAGTCATTTCCTCTTTGTGTAAACACTGCTTGTTGCTTCCTTTAGGGTCTGAAGATTAGAAAATATCCTAAGATCGAACGTTTTCTAATGCTGGGGCCTGTGACACCCAGGATTTTCTTGTTATTTCTAGAGGCTTCCTTCAGTTATCTCAGAAATATTAATATGCATTCATTTTAGCTGTGAGGATAAATGTATACCTTCTGACACTTGGAAGAAGGAATTCGGCATTGAGAAACTCAGCAGACAGCTACTGGATGTAGAACACTATTCTCCACAGTGGTATTTAACAAGATCATTAGAACTTAAAAAAAACAACAAACAGATGTCTGGCTTTTCAGATGTACCAGAGAACATTGTTGTAGAAAGACTCCAAGGGTTGGAAGCCACTCCCCTGTAAGTCCTGGGGAAAAGAAGACCATTTTCTACCATATCTTGGAGACCTTTTCCCTTCTCCCACACTGGTTTTCAGTGTGGCATTTGCTTGAATGGAAAATTTTCCTAACGGGATGAAAAGCAAGGAACTGGGGGTGGGGGGTGGGGGGTTGGAATCATGGCAAATCAATGGATGGAAACAATTGAGCTATCTTGGAAATACTGTTTGGCTACAGACAAATAGACAAGATTTAAATAATAATGGCTTCCATATCCAGGCACTGCGTTGGTTTCCTCCATTAGCAGTTATCACACTGTAGTGTAATTGCATTGTCCATCTTTTGTCTCTCTCCCTGGACCAAAGCTCTAAGCTGGTGGAGCCATGGTTTTGTCCCCAGGGCCCACACAATGTATGGCAAATTGGTACATTTGGCTGATTCTCCCAGCAGCTCTACAAAGATAGTTTATTATCAGTTCCATTTTACACATGAAGTACTTTCCCCAGGTGCGGAACCAGGGTCCAAACCCCTGGTTTTTGCACTATGTTTTACTGTAAGCACACAGGAGCTGGGAGCCAGAAGTTGTGTTCTCCTTTGTCTTTTAAAGATTTTTTTTTTTTTTTGCTCGTACCAGAGTGCATGCAGGATCTTAAGTTCCCTGACTAGGGATCGAACTCAAACTTGAGCCCCCTTTTGCAGAAGTGTGGTAACCATTGGACTACCAGGGAAGTCCCTGTCTTTATAAAAGTAGGCCTAGATGGGTGTCTGGAGAAAGCAATGGCAACCCACTCCAGTACTCTTGCCTGGAAAATCTCATGGACAGAGGAGCCTGGTAGGCTGCAGTCCATGGGGTCACTAAGAGTCGGGCACGACTGAGCGACTTCACTTTCACTTTTCACTTTCATGCATTGGAGAAGGCAATGGCAACCCACTCCAGTATTCTTGCCTGGAGAATCCCAGGGACGGGGGAGCCTGGTGGGCTGCCGTCTATGGGGTCACACAGAGTCGGACACGACTGAAGCGACTTAGCAGTAGCAGCAGCAGCAGCAGAGGGGTGTCTTTCTCCATGCTTCATTGTTCTTCATATTTTAGCCATTTCTCCAAATGGGAGTGCAGTCTCAGAGGGCAGATAGGGGAAGGGGAACCGGCAAATGGAAACCTATTTGTGAAGTTTGGTTTTACTTGGGCTAGGGGTAAGGCTTGGCCAAAACATCGATTAGGGGTCCTCTGGCAGTGTCAGCCCTGAGGATCAGGCCATCACTTTCTGTACCTTTTCTTCTAAAGGGAGTTAAAGGAAGACATCTATCCTGTCCTGGGGAGCTCACAATCCAAGTTAGGAATGATTCCAGCATGAAGATTGGGAATAGATGGTAAAATCTGAAATATCTCACTATTTGCAGTGTTCACAGACAAAAGGATTAAAAGCAGCGGGGGTGGTGAATGAAGAGGGCATTGTTTTAATCACATGGCAAGAATGGCCCTGCTTCTCTGCCCAGGAACAGTTTCCAGGAGTAGCCTGGCATCTGCAAGGACAGCCCCAGGCAATTTTCCCTCTCCTTCCTTATCAT
The DNA here is from genome assembly GCA_006408675.1 of Madoqua kirkii. Lineage (NCBI taxonomy): Eukaryota > Metazoa > Chordata > Mammalia > Artiodactyla > Bovidae > Madoqua > Madoqua kirkii. The sequence goes on from SJYC01133052.1 coordinate 9,413, forward strand.
CCCCCTCTTGGGCCAGGTAGGCCATGAGGCCTCTCCTTTTGCTGTCCCTCAAGCTCCTCTCATGAAATCCTCCTGGCCCCTTTTAGGCCTTTCTCTTTCTGGTATGGAGGTGGGAGGAAAGGAGAAGTGTTTGAAGTCTGAGGGTTTGTTTTCAGGGCTTATGTGTGTGTGTGTGTGTGTGTGTGTGTGATTATTTCCTTTGGATGGTACCAGAATGAATGAGAATCAGCCTGTCATCGGCCTTGGATGCTTCTGATGGTCCTTCCTATGAGAAAAGAGGAAGGGAGAAGAGGGGACAGAGTCCTGGGCGGCGTGCCTAGCCTCACCTGTCTGCAGGTCTCTGCTGCAGGCTCACCGCAAGCCTTGAGAAGCGCCACAGTGTTTTTGCTGGGAAACTGGCTCCCCACTTGGCTCTTCCAGATCCTAATGATTTATGGCCATTCAGCCACAGCTTTCTGGTCTGCACTTATATATACAGTGTATGGAACTCTTCATACCTTGAATTTGGGAACTGGAAAATGGAAGGCGTAGGGATCTAACCTATTTTTAGGCACCCAGAGATCTCAGGTTTTAGGCTGGAGATAGGAAACAAAGTGTGACATTGTAGGAAGGCTTTACTAGGTGTTTCTGTAAACAGCCAGGCAGATGAATCTTCCAAAACCATGGCACCAATCATATCATTCCTTGGCTGGAAAAATCTGCAGTGGATCCACAATATCGCCTTAAAAAATTCTATTGAAATATAAAATACCAAAAAAGTGGCATGAACTTTCACAAGCTGAGAATACCCATGGTATTAGTGTCCAGATTAAGAACTAGAATCTGACCAGCACCTCAGACCCTTTGTGGCCCCTTCCAGTCACTTCCTCCAAAAAATTAGTCAGTATCCTGACTTCTGGAGAAGGCAATGGCAACCCACTCCAGTACTCTTGCCTGGAAAATCCCATGGGCAGAGGAGCCTGGTAGGCTGCAGTCCATGGGGTCGCTAGGAGTCGGACACGACTTAGAGACTTCACTTTTCACTTTCATGCATTGGAGAAGGAAATGGCAACCCACTCCAGTGTTCTTGCCTGGAGAATCCCAGGGATGGGGGAGCCTGGTCTCTGGGGTCGCACAGAGTTGGACACGACTGAAGTGACTTAGCAGCCGCATCTTGACTTTTAATTGCTCAGATTCATATTGCCTTTCTAGGAGAAGGCAATGGCACCCCACTCCAGTACTCCTGCCTGGAAAATCCCATGGATGGAGGAGCCTGGTAGGCTGTAGTGCATGGGGTCGCTGAGGGTCGGACACGACTGAGCGACTTCACTTTGATTTTTCACTTTCATGCATTGGAGAAAGAAATGGCAACCCACTCCAGTGTTCTTGCCTGGAGAATCCCAGGGATGGGGGAGCCTGGTGGGCTGCCGTCTATGGGGTCACACAGAGTCGGACACGACTGAAGTGACTTAGCATATTGCCTTTCTGTGTCCTTTGAAAGTGAAATGAAAGTCGCTCAGTCGTGTCTGACTCTTTGCGACCCCATGGACTATATAGGGATTCTCCAGGCCAGAATACTGAAGTGGGTAGCCTTTCCCTTCTCCAGGGAGTCTTTCCAACCCAGGGATTGAACCCAGGTCTCCCACATTGCAGGTGGATTCTTTACCAGCTGAGCCACAAGGGAAGCAAAAGAATGCTGGAGTGGGTAGCCTATCCCTTCTCCAGGGGATCTTCCTGACCCAGGGATCGAACCAGGGTCTCCTGCATTGCAGGTGGATTCTTTACCAACTGAGATATGAGGGAAGTCCTCTGTGTCCTTTATATAAATGGAATTCCACAGTATGTGCTCCTTTGTGCCTGGTTCTTTTGCTCAGCAATATCTTGTAGCTCCTCCATTCTCCTTGCTATATAGTATTCCACGGTGGCACTTTACCACACTTTGTTTATCCATTTCCATCATCTCTTTTGGGCTTCCCTGGTGGCTCAGATGGTAAAGAATCTGCCTGCAATATAGGAGACCCAGGTGCAATCCCTGGATCAGGAAAATCCCCTGGAGAAGGAAATGGCAACCCACTCCAGTATTCTTGCCTGGAGAATCCCCACAAGCAGAGGAGCCTGGTGGGCTGTGGTCCACGGGGTTGGACAGAGTTGGACACGACTGACTAACAGCATCATCTCTTGAACTGAGTAGAAATGTCTCTCCTTGGCCTTTAAGGCCCTCCATACCAGGCCCTCCTTCACTTTCCTCTATTTCCTGCACGTGCCCCGACTCTAGCCAGACTGGACCCCTCTGGTCGCTTCACTGAGTGCTCTTCTAGACACTGGGGAGACAAAAGTGGAGATGGCCCGGTTCCCACCCTGGAGGAGTTCAGTCAATAGAATGTGAGCTGTTCCCTTGACTTTCCAGGCCTTTGCTCCTGCTGCTTCCTTGTTCTGGAAGGCTCTTGTCCCTCAGCCTTTGTCCCATGTGTACCTCAAGGGTTCTCAAACGCCAGATGCTGTGTGATGACTTGGGGGGGGTCTTGTTTGAGGAGGCTGCCCTCTCTTCTCTGATAGCTCAGCACACTATTTGGAACCCTCCTTTAGCACTACCTGGAGGTTACTTGGCATTTTGGGAACTTACCCGTTTCATTGTGCTTGACTGTCCTTTTTTTGAGATGGGGCTATATTTATCTTTTTAAAATCAATCCCTCATATCTTATATAGTGACTTACACCTAATTTGTGCTCAGCAGTTCTCAAGTTGAATTGAAGGAAAAGAAGGGAAGCAAAATTGTTGAAACTTGAAAGGCAGGGGTCTCCTGGGCAGGCAGGGCAGCTGTGGCCACGAGGCTGTGTTGCAGAACCCTGGCCTTGGAGCCACACGACCTGGGGCTCCTCTCCTTTATTTACTTGCTTTATGAACTTGGGCAGTGGTCAACCTTTCGAAAGCTAGGTTTCTTCCTGTGTAAAATGGGGCACAGTCATTGCCGTTTCACTGGGTTGGAGAGTGAGGTAATATTTGTGGACCTGCTTTATGAGCCATCAAACTCCGTGGGATGTGAGGCAGTTTCAGCTTCCCAGTGGACAGTGCTGCGGGTGTCGTCACCGCATCCACGGGCCTGCCAGGCCAACAGCGGCCTCATGTCTATCTGCTCAGCTTTGTTTCCTGTGCTCTCTTACCCCACCCGTGGCAATTTCTGGTTGCTCTTCCTCAGAAGGCTGTGGGTGGCACACCTGTCCCCCCACACCTGAGACCCTCAGGGACGAGGCAGCGAGCTCCTCAACCCTGGCCTGGCCTTGGCTTTGTGAAATGATTGTCGAGTGAATGGCAGGCTTCACTTGGCTACAGCACTCACTGTCTAGTGAGCTGAGCATTCCCTAGGCTCCTTGCTTCTGGCTCCGGATCCTGACTTGAAGGAGAAGCACACTAGAAGGGGTCCTTGGCAGGAGGCCTCTGGCTCTCTGCCCACGACAGGTGTGTCTCAGATCAGTAACCGACAGACAGCTCGGGACCTGCTTTACCTCCACACTGTACCCCTTGTTGTTTTCCAGAGAAATATTTTTGAAAAGACCAGACAACATTCCAGAATTTGCCGCAGGTGAGTAAGGCAGCATCCATTTTGGGTGAGTGATCAATGCGCACCAGGAGTGTTCCTGTGAACTGCGACTTGGACAAGGCAGGGCCTGGGCTACCATGTCACCTGATGACTCCCAAGGGAGCTTTCTTCAAAACGCTCTTTCCTCCATATCATTTCCTCAAAATAAGGACAGATAAGAAATGAGGTAGAACTTCCTCGTGGTAAAGATGGTTAAGAATGTTGAGATTCCCAAAGGGACAGACAGGCAGCTCTTTTGCCAGGAATCTTAAAACAGGGTTCTCAGCCCAGTCTGTGCATTAAAGTCACCTGGGGAGCTTTTAAAAAATACCGATGCCCGGGCACCCCTCCCCTGGGTTTTATTTAATTAGTTTGGGGCAGGGCCTGGCATTCACTGTTTTAAAGACTCCCCAGGTGATTCTAATGGGCTCCACTGCCCTGAGAGGGCTTGAGGTCAATGGTAGTTAAAGGGAAGGGTCTAGGCCGACTGATTTCTCAGGTCCTTTTAGCCTGGGAGTCCGTGCAGCCTCACAGGGTTTCTGATTGAATCTAAGTACGTCTTTGCTGCCACAGCAGATGCTGCCTCTGATTCACATTATGCCGGGTGTATAAAAATCCTCCTTTGTCGTCATCCTGCGAGAGCCTGGCCCTCCTTGGAGAGGATATTCTCAGAGAGGGCGTGATGTCTCAGACAGGAGCCGGCAGGCCGAGTGGAGACAAGAATAACACTTGGTATTTATTTGGGCCCCAAGATGGGCCTGGAGCAGAAAGCCAGAGACTCATCAGCCCTCTGACGGCTTCCTGTGCGTCAGCAAGCTGATAAGCCAGTGGCAGGGTGGTGTGGGGCCATCCCATGTCCCCCTCCCCAGGAATTCTGGAGGCTCAGAAGTGCTGGGGGTCGGGGCAGTGCAGATGGTGACCCTGGAATTTGCTGTGATGTCTCATATCCCATCATAAAGCTGGATCGTAGCAACAGTCCTGCCAAGACAGAGCCGTCCTAACTTTTTAGCAGAGTGAGCTGTCTCTCCCCTCGTCTGCTTCCCCTTGGGTTTAGATGATTTCTTTTTTGATTCTCATCCCAGATTATTTCACGGATCCAAGACTTCCCAACAAGATTCACATGCAGCTAATTAAGGAGAAGAAAGAGGCTTAATTAGCAAAATCACGATGCTCAGCTGTTGAGAGAGACCAGAAAGAATCCAGCCTCTGGTGGGTGTTAACCTCACTTACAGACAGAGGCTTCTTCACTCCTGTGAAAACAAGCACTGGTTCCTCGGCCTGGGGTGTGAAAGAAACCAAACAGTCTGCAGAGAAGTTTCTGCAAGTGTTGAGTTTTCCTGACACTACCTTGGGGAACTAGGGGCTGTGAAGAGAGGCCCAGGGTTTGTCTGGCATATCTGTGGCAGAGACATCCGTCTTCTTAATCTAGTGACGTGGTTGAGAAGAGTGGAAGTTGGAGTAGTTCTGGAGGAAAGAGGGAGGCGGGGAAGCGGGGGTGGGATCTGTCGCCGCAGGCTTCCTGCGATCTCCTGTAGTGGCCTTTCCCTCGTGTCCTTGGTGGTGGGAGTGGAAGGGCTTGCCCACTGCTGCTGGAAAGGGTGGAGCCGCTCCTCTCGCAGCATTTGGATAACATGAGATCACCGCCGTCGCCAAACCAGCCTACCCCGTGAAGGCCAGCACACATTTTCCAGGCAGGCTTTCTGAAATGATGTGGAAGGTTGGGATTTTTAAATGTGAGGTAGGAAGAAGCCACACTCCTGATTTAGCAGCACCATTTCGTTTTTTTGCAGGGTCATCTGAAAGCCAGAGAGCTCTGCTGCCCTCAGTGTGGGTTTCCAGGCTGCCCTGGGCTGCACCTGCTGTTGCAAAGGCTTTTAAAGATACTCATTAAAAGCAGACCTTCCTGTGCTCTCTGCTTTATTTCAATCAGGAGGAGGAAGACGTCCTTCATGGGAGGCTGCTCTACCCCTCCTCTGACCCGGGAGGTAGCAGGGCCTGTTTCTGTGTCCATAGCAGAGGCCTCTCAGCTCAGTAGGTGGGCTGGTTCATGTGCCTTAGCCCTGTGTGCTCCCTGCCCCTCCAGACCCTCCCTCCCAGGGCCAAGACTGGAGAAAAGAATGGTGGCAAGTATCTGGAGAGGGCCACAGCTGGCCATGGTGGTGCTCAAACAAGCGGGGTCCACGCTTCCGAGGTGGCTTTTGTTTTTTATCTCACCTCCGGGGTTACTGTACCAAGAGTACAGGTGATGATTAACTTTTATTTCCATAGAAGCAATAAGCAGGAATTGGGTTGGAAGAACAGCAAGAGTGAATGAGATTAGACATAGCAAACCCACTCAGGCTCATGCATAAGAGTGAGGGACTCAGAGGTGGTGGACTTTGTTTTGGGGGATTTTTAGGAACAAGCTGCGCAGCCATTTCGTTTTCAGCGTTAGAGGCAGGAGAGTGGGCCAGCTGGCCTTGTGGAGTCCTTTCTAGGCCTAGAAGGCAGGAAAGTTTTGCATGTATGTGTCTACATCTCTGACCTCCACAACATACTAGCTGCACTGTAGGAAGGGCCTCTCACTTGTGTGACACGTGTCAGCTTCACCATGGTTACAGAAACACCAAATATTAATGATACAGACTGAAGCAGGAACTGCATTTTTATTTGCCTTGTCTCTGCTGTCTTGTCCCCAGCTACTATCACCTAAAGTAGCAGAAAAGGCAACCAAATGGGGCAGTTAGAGAACTGTTGGTCTTCCCTGGTGGCTTAGAGGGTAAAGGGTCTAGAGGGTAAAGGGTAAAGAGGTCTTAAAGGGTCTCTCTGCCTGTAAGGCGAGAGACCTGGGTTTGATCCCTGGTTGGGAAGATCCTCTGGAGAAAGATCTTCAAGAATACTCCAGTATTCTTGTGTAGAGAATTCAGCAGAGGAGCCTGGGCTACAGACCGTGGGATCACAAAGAGTTGGACATGACTGGCGGACTAACACAGAACTTTTAAAACTGCAGATAATAAGCTATGTGATAGGAACCTGAGGAGTTAATGCTTTCAGAATCACAGTTCAGCAGCCATAGATCTGATAATGAGCTATCTCTATTTAGAAAATCCAAATGAAGCCATCAGCCAAACAGACATCCACCAAGGACCCCTGATGTGAAGTGTTCCATCAGACATTCTTGGAGCCTTCTGTGGAAGAAGAGACGTGCAGCAATGTGAAGAGAGAGCAGAGTGTTTTGCAGGGTGCTCGAATGCATGATTTAATACTGTGACAGTACAACGGCCCATGCTTGGGGAGTTTCCTGGTAAGAAGAAATGCATTCTCCTGAAGATACATTTGGAAGCTGCGCTTATCACAGGTCTTCGTGTGAGACCGTGTCTAGGTCCTGAGGGCAAGACGGCGAGCATCCCTCCCTGTAACGGCTCAGGGCCTGGGAGACGGCCACTTTACTCCCAAAACCTCAGCTGTCTACCTATCTCACCTTTTAGATTGAAAACCACCAGGGCAGAGGGGCCACACCTAAAAGGCGATCTTGTTCACTGTTGAGTTTCTGACTTGCTGCCACTGTGTCTGAATACAGCAAGTGCTCAGTGTGCATTTGTGGAGAGAATGAGTGCTTGTATAATTGAGTGACCAATCCCACTGTGTACCTATGATGGCAGAAGAAAAGAGGTGGCAGAAGAAAGAACACCCGGTCTGCCTGTGGAGTGAGGGAGGCCTCAGGGAAGCTGGCCTGTGATAGGCAAGAAGGGGCTTGCCAGGCAGACGTGAGTGAAGAGGCCTGGGGCAGTCAGGGTGTCTCGGTGCTTCAGTTCTGCTCAGCAGGGTGCTGGTGGCCTTTTGATGCTCATCACCCCTTTCTTCCTTGCTTCCAAAGCAGAAGAGGGCAAAAGAGGGGAGGGGAGCAGCTTTGGCTCAGTCCCAAAGCAGTGTCTTCTGGCCCCTTCCTCCCTGACTCATTCTCCACACATCGCAGCTGGAATGATCTTTTAAGAAACTTAAATAAGTGTTACTTTCCTGCCTAAAACCCTTTGGTGGTCTTCCATGCACTTAAAATCCAGATGCGTTCCCAGGACTACAAAGCTTCACAAGTCCCTCCACGTTCTAGCGCGTCTCTCCCTCTGCTCCCCTCCTCCTGCCTCACTGGGTTCCAGCCACGCCAATCGTTCCTCTCCTCCTCGAACACACCAAGGCGGTTCCTCTGTAAGGCCTTTGACCTCTGCCTGGACTTCTTTTCCCCAGAACCTGATAGAGCTAGTGGTGCAAGCTGGGGTGTTCTGTGCTGGAGGGAAGAGTCTGCTGAACAGGCAGGCCATGCTTTTCTCACAGAGGGCAGCTGCCAGAGCTGGCTCAGGGGGCCACCCCTCTGCGGCTCCCCCCATGGTCACAGGAAAAGCAGGAGGACCTGGAAGGGACTTGCTGGTGGTACTTGCCTGTCTTTTCAGAAAAGCTCCCTCTTGAAGGATGGCTGGGAAACAGGGTTTAGCTAGTGAACACTATCCTCAGTAGCTTCTTGTCACTTTCCTCAGAGAGTCTTTTCCTGGGGCTCCAACTGAAGTAGCCTCCCCTAGACATTTAAAAGTCTTTAATGAAGAAAGTATCACATCACTTTGTTTTCTTTTCAGCATCTACCACTGTCTGATACTATATTGCCGGCTCATTTTCTTGCTACTGTCTGTGGCCCAGGGGAGCAGGCCTTATCTGTCATGCTCGTCACTCCAAGGCCAGCACCCGCAGCACTTGCTTGGATGGGTGAATGGTGGTTAGAAGCCTGACTATGTACCATGAAGGCTTGACTGAGGCAGTGTCATGGAAAGAAATGAATCCTAGTTGTCTTTACGGGGAGGAGTTGCCTGGGCTTGTGATTTGAATGGGGTGGAGTTATAAGGGAGGGTGGTGGATTGTAGACTGAATCTAGAATTTACTTATGCCGAAGGGCTGTATAAGGGGCGAAGGAAATGTTGAGATGGATTTATTTTTTGGCTGTGCCACGTGGCTTGTGGGATCTCAGTTCCCTTGCTAGGGATTGAACCTGGGCCATGGCAGAGAAAGTACTGAATTCTAACCGTTAGACCACCAGGGAACTCCCAGGAGATGAATTAAGACCAGAAGGTTTCCACCGATGTGTAGCTGGGTCGTGGGTAGTACTGATGGTTAGCTTCAGATGGGGTTGACAGGCGTTTGGCTGCAGTGGACGTAGTAGCGACTGTGAGCTTAGGATGTGCAAGTGGATGCATGCTCCCTATGGCCACGCCCTTCTAGGAACGTGGCCGGGAGGAGAATGGAGGAACTGCAGTAGGTGGAGAGGCAGCGTCAAGAATAGGCTTTTGTAGCAGGAGATGCTGAGCATCTAGGGATCTGATGTCCTTCATTGCTGCAGGTCTGTTTTAGGCTAAAAAATGTTCGGAGCATCTTGGAAACGTCAGATGGGCCCTGACATCTAGAAGTAACGGGGACTAATGGGCAGGCCTGACTCTGCCATCATGTGACCCAGAGCGAACTCCGTGTCAGTTTTCTCATCCTCATAATTGGAGCAGAAGCTCTCATGGGCTTGCTCTCCTCACTGGGTGGGAAGGCAGGGCTGGGCCCGAAAGCTTGGGCTCTCGTCTCCCTGGATGGGCCTCTGCTGCCCTCTCCTGGGCGAGACGCCACTCGGAGAATGCCCGCTCTAAGGCCCAAGTAGTGAGCAAGAGGAAGAGGAACTGGGCTAGGAGTTGGGAATGTTCACACATTCCCAGATCCCTATAATAGAAAGTTTTTCAGAAGTTGCAAAATCCAGGGCCTTATCTCCAGGAGAGATGCTTCACGAGCTCCTTTCACATCTCCTTAAAAGTGTCAGAATGAAAGGTTGCAAGTTTGGTTATTCATTTATTTGTTCACTTATTCACTATTCAACAAACACTGCTGCTGCTGCTGCTAAGTCGCTTCAGTCGTGCGACCCCACAGACGGCAGCCCACCAGGCTCCCCCATCCCTGGGATTCTCCAGGCAAGAACACTGGAGTGGGTTCAACAAATACTAGGGCATATTATATAATCAGGATGCAAAGTTTTGGAAATAAGAAACACCTTTTCCTCAAGGAACGGGTAGTCTAGAGAGTGTCCATGGATTCGTGGATAATTATAATCAGTTTCAAAAGTGAAATAAGAGAAAAGGGCAAGCCGTTGCAAGGGCATGGGATGGGTACCTTGGCCAGAAAACATTTCCCAGCATGTGGAGCTAAATGCTAACAGATGATCAGGTATCGACAGGCACCAAGTCATATCTCCCCATTATTAAATCTGAAGGGCAAGTCTTGTTTCTTCCAAGCAGACTTCTTCCTGAATTCTTTCCTCACTCTTATCTCTGTGCTTAACAGTCTTGTAAGCCCTCGGTTTTCCGTATCTGTAAAAAGTGGGACCTGCTACTAGATTTGACCTTTGAGCACTGTTGTCATCATGAATCTGAGTCCTATGGATGCTAACATTTGCTTTGTAAAAACAACTTGAGAGCATGCTAGCACATTCATTATAGACATACAAACCCAGAAAAACTTCAGCATCCATGGGAGGCTTCTGCTTTACCAGAAAGAACCACATGTGCTTTGCATACAGTAGCTTTTCACTAAATGCTTGTTTAAAAAAAAAAAAAGGCTGTTGGCACTGATAAAGTGTTCCTGTTGTCCACCTGGGTTGCTGAGTTTCTTCATCTATAAGGGGGATAACATGTCTCTTGTGGACTTGTGTGGGGTGCTGTTAACACTTGCGGGCAGCATGCCCATGGTGGGGCTCTGTAGACAGCAGTGCTTGTTGCAGTGAGGTGATAAATTTAACCTGGGTCAGGGGATAGTTACTGAGAAGAGTCTCCAGGGGAAGAGGGACTCAACTAAAATTAAATGCAAGTTGATATGTTGGTGTTTAGGGCTACTTGTGGGAGACTGAAGACTCACAGCTTTCTGGAGAAAGCTTCTTCAAGGCCCAACACAACAGCAGTAGTCATACTTTGGACCCATTTCACACAGTCCCCAGGTGGCCTGGAATCTAAGACAGGCCCTTCAGGAGCAGCACTTCACAAAGTAGCCTACACTTTGGTCACTGAGCTGGAGAAGTGACAGCATAGAGCACTCAAAGAATTACAGCAATAAGTGCATCTCTGGGAACTGGAAGAACAAAATCCCAATAGTTGTCTGGTAGCTGTACTCAGTTCAATTGCTTAGTTGTATCCAACTCTTTGCAACCCCATGAACTGCAGCACGACAGGGTTCCCTGTCCATCACCAACTCCTGGAGCTTGCTCAAACTCATGTCCATCCAGTCGGTGGCCATGCAGTCATCTCATCCTCTGTCGTCCCCTTCTCCTCCTGCCTTCAATCTTTCCCAGCATGAGGCTCTTTCCCAGTGAGTCAGTTCTTTGCATCAGGTGGCCAAAGTATTGCAGTTTCAGCTTCAGCATCAGTCCTTCCAAAGGAAGGACTTGATTTCAGCTTGTGCTTCATCCAGCCTGGCATTTCACATGATAAAGTTAAATAAGGTTTATTGATTACCCAAAGTCTTTGATTGTGTGGATCACAACAAACTGTGGAAAATTCTTCAAGAGATGGGAATACCAGACTACCTAACCTGCCCTCTGAGAAATCTGTGTGCAGGTCAAGAAGCAACAGTTAGAACTAGACATGGAACAATGGACTCGTTCAAAATTGGGAATGGAGTACGACAGGGCTGTATATTGTCACCCTGCTTATTCAACTTATATGCAGAATACATCATATGAAATGCCAGGCTGGATGAAGCACAAGCTGGAATCAAGATTGCCGGGAGAAATATCAATAACCTCAGATATGCAGATGACACTACCCTTATGGCAGAAAGCAAAGAACTAAAGTGCTTCTTGATGAAAGTGGAAGAGAGTGAAAAAGTTGGCTTAAAACTCAACAATCAGAAAACAAAGATCATGGCATCTGGTCCCATCACTTCATGGCAAGTAGATGGGGAAACAATGGAAATAGTGACAAACTTTATTTTGTTGCGCTCCAAAATCACTGCAGATGGTGACTGCAGTCATGAAATTAAAATTGATTTTCTTCTCCTTGGAAGAAAAGCTATGAACAACCTAGATGGCGTATTAAAAAGTGGAGACATGACTTTGCAACAAAGGTCTGTCTAGTCAAAGCTATGGTTTTTTCCAGTAGTCATGTATGGATGTGAGAGTTGGACTATAAAGAAAGCTGAGCGCCAAAAGAATTGATGCTTTCAACTATGGTGTTGGAGAAGACTCTTGAGAGTCCCTTGGACTGCAAGGAGATCCAACCAGTTCATCCTAAAGGAAATCAGTCCTGAATATTCACTGGAAAGACTGACGCTGAAGCTGAAACTCCAATACTTTGGACAACTGATTTGAAGAACTGACTCATTGGAAAAGAGTCTGATCCTAGGAAAGATCGAAGGCAGGAGGAGAAGGGGACGACAGAGGATAAGATGGTTGGATGGCATCACCGATTCAGTGGTGATGAGTTTGAGTAAATTCCAGGAGTTGGTGATGAACAGGGAGGCCAGGTGTGCGGTAGTCCATGGGGTCGCAATAAGTCGGACATGACTGAGTGACTGAACCGAACTGAAGTACTCTTTTCCCAATTTGGAACCAGTCTGTTATTCCAAGTCCAGATCTAACTGTTGCTTCTTGACCTGCATACGGATTTCTCAGGAGGCAGGTCAGGTGGTCTGGTATTCCCATCTCTTTCAGAATTTATCACAGTTTATTGTGATCCACACAGTCAAATGCTTTGGCACAGTCAATAAAGCAGAAATATATGTTTTTTGGAACTCTCTTGCTTTTTTGATGATCCAGCAGATGTTGGCAATTTGATCTCTGGTTCCTCTGCCTTTTCTAAAACCAGCTTGAACATCTGGAAGTTTGTGGTTCACATATTGCTGAAGCCTGGCTTGGAGAATTTTGAGCATTACTTTACCAGCATGTGAGATGAGTGCAATTGTGCGGTAGCTTGAGCATTCTCTGGCATTGCCTTTCTTTGTGACAGGAATGAAAACTGATCATTTCCAGTCCTGTGGCTACTGCTGACTTTCCCAAATTTGCTGGCATATTGAGTGCAGCACTTTCACAACATCATCTTTCAGGATTTGAAATAGCTCAACTGGAGTTCCATCACCTCCACTAGCTTTGTTCATAGCGATGCTTCCTAAGGTCTACTTGACTTCACATTCAAGGATGTCTGGCTCTAGGTGAGTGATCACACCATTGTGGTTATCTGGGTCATGAAGATCTTTTTTGTACAGTTCTTCTGTGTATTCTTGCCACCTCTTAATATCTTCTGCTTCTGTTAGGTCCATACCATTTCTGTCCTTTATCGAGCCCATCTTTGCATGAAATGTTTGCTTGGTATCTCTAATTTTCTTGAAGAGATCTCTAGTCTTTCCCATTCTATTGTTTTCTTCTATTTCTTTGCACTGATCACTGAGGAATGCTTTCTTATCTCTCCTTTCTATTCTTTGGAACTCTGCATTCAGATGGGTATGTTTCCTTTCAGCAGTGAGAAAAGCTAGCTGTAGGGTACCTCAGTTAAGATGCACCTGAGAACGAAAGCTGATGGAAAGAGGCTAAATGGGTTACTGTGTTTTGTTTGCATACTTTAGAGAAATGAAAACTAGATGCCAAAGGGAAGGATGGAACCATAGAATTTCTTCAACTGGAAATTGCTTTGGAGATCAGCCAGTCCGGTGTTATTTCACAGACGGAGAAACTTAGCCCCACACAACAGGGGGGGCGGCCCTCTCCTGATTTAAAATCTAATGTGATTCCAGTATTTCACATTGGAAAAAACTACCTATAGATTCGTTCAGCTTGGAGAACAATAACTAGGTGACAGTTCAGGAGCAAGGACGTGCTGTGTGTCCATGGATAATTAACTTACTCTAACTGTAGGGAGGTCAAAATCCATTCATTTATCAACAGACATTCTGAGCGTGTGCCAGCTCTCTCATTCAAGGTCACTTCCATGTCCATGCTTTTTATTTTTCAGTTCTGTATATCATCTTGCACTAGATGTTATGGGAAGACCTATCAAGTGTAAAGAAGGGTAGCTCACCCCGTAGACAGAAGGTAAGATTCACAGTGTATTCTTTTTTTTTTTTTTTTTGGGCTGAGGCACATGGAATTAGTTCTCTGACCAGGGAGCAATCTGCTCCCCATGCAGTAGAAGCACATAGGCTTAACCACTGAAGCACCAGGGGAGTCTCCAGCATGTAGTCTTCTGTGTCCAGCTTATTTCATGTAGCATATATTTAAATTTATCTGTATTCATTAGTTTGTTCTTTTATCTGCTGGATAGTAGTCTCTTCTTTATGCCCAGTTGATGGCCATTTGGGTTATTTCCATTTGGGGAAATAAAGCTTTGACGAACATTAAATTAATATTATTAGTAACTTTTCATTTCTCCTTAGTAAATATCTAGGAATGGGACTGCTGAGTTAAATGTAAGTGTATATTTAACATAGTAAAGAATTACCAAGTTCTTTTTCATAGTGGCTACTCCATTCTGCATATATTTTGTGGCTCAGCAGGTAAATAATCTCCCTGCAATGCAAGACACCTGGATTTGATCCCTGGGTTGGGGAGATCCCCTGGAGTGGGGAAAGGCGACCCACTGCAGTATTCTGGCCTGGAGAGTGCCATGGACTGTATAGTCCATGGGGTCGCAAAAGGTCGGACACGACTGAGTGACTTCACTTACCCCATTTTACATTCCTACCAGCATTGTATGACCAGTTTCTCTGTATCCTCACCAGCATTTGGTGTTCTCACAGTTTTTCACTTGAGCCATTCTGATAGGTGCATGGTAATATTTCCTCATGGTTTCCATTTGCACTTCTCTGGCTGACTGTGTTGAACATCTTTTCATGTGCTTCCCGTCCCTCATTATTTCCTTTCTAGTTTAGTGAAATATATTTCATGTCTTGCCCATTTTCTGACTGGATTGCCTGTGTCCTTTTATTTATTTTTTTACTGAGAGCTAGTTTATTTAGATATGTAGATAGATGGTCTGCAAACATTGTTTCCCTGCAGTCTGTCTTTTCATTCTCTTCACATGAGCTTTCAGAGGAGCACACATTTTTAACATTGATGAGATCCAAATTCTTGATTTTTCCCTTTATAGAGCATGTTTTTGTTGTCAAATTTAAGATCTTTGTCTAATCCTAGATCTTAAAGATTTTCTCCTTTAAAAAAAGTTCTATAATTTTACAGTTTACATTTAAGTCTGTGGCCATTTTGAATTGATGTTTGAATAAGGCGTTACACTTAGGTTGAATTTCGTTTTTGGCCTATGCTTGTCTAATTGCTCCAACGTCATTTGTTGAAAAAGCTATCTTTCTTCCATTAGTTGCTTTGGTATCTTTGTCAAAAAAAAAGGGAGTAGAACACATCTGTGTGGGTCTGTTTCTGAGAGCTCCATATTTTTCCTCTTATTGATACGTCTGTTTCTCCACCTATAATACACAGCATTGATTACTGTCACTATATATTAATAATAAAGTTAGATAGATGATTTATTATACTTGTTATTTTTTTCTAAAATTATTTTAGTTCTAGTTCCTTTGCCTTCCATATAAATTTTGGAACAATACTATATTTGTCAACAAAAAATGTTAGGATTTTGATAGTAAATTTCATTAAACTTGCATATCAATTTGGGGGGAAGAATTGACACCTTTACTAAGTTGAGTCTTCTGATCCATGAACATAGAATGTCGCCATTTATTTAGATCTTTATTTCAATGACATTGTATAGTTTGTATTTGTTTTGTTATTTATACCTAAGCATGTTTTGAGCAATGATAAATAGTATTCTTAATTTTGGTGTCCACATGGGTGTGTGTATTAATGCATTGTTCACCAGAGACATTCATACATCTTTTGTTACCCAAACGTTATTGAGACATTTCAATATTTACTTACGTGATAATTCACTGCCACAGGCATTAGTTTCTGCAGGAATCCCCCAGTCAATAATGTGTTAATTTGCTTCTAGGAGGTTTTTTGTAGGTTCATTAAGATTTTCTATGTAGAAAATTTGGCATCCGCAAATGGGGACAGTTTTACTTTTTCTTTGCAAATCTGTATGCCTTTTTATTGCCCTTTCTTGCCTTATTGCATTGTCTAGAACTACTAGCACTATTTTGAATAAGAGGGATAAGGGCAGATATACTTGCTTTGTTCCCAATTTTAGGGGAAAAGCATGCACTGAGACTTTCAGCAGAGTATAGTGTTAGCAGTAGGCTTTGTAGGCGTTCTTGTCAAGTTTTAGAGATTTCTGAATTCCTATTTTCCTGAGTCTTTTTTTTTTTTAAATCACGAGTGGGTGTTGAATTTTGTCAAATGATTCTTTGAATCAATTGATATAATCATGTGATTTTCTTCTTCAGAGTCTTAATATGGTGGATTACATGGGTTGGTTTTTGAATATTGAACCATACTTGCCTCCCAGGAATAAACTCCACTTGGGGATGGTATATAAATGTTTCCATACATTTCTAAACTCTATTTGCTCATACTTTGTTAAGGGTTTTTCAATTTATATTCATGAAAGATATCTGTCTGTACTTATCTTTTTTTTTTGTACTGTTGTAGTCTGTCCCCTCTCCCCACCCCTGGGTAATAGAGTTTCACAAAATGAATTGGGAAGTATTCTCTCCTCTTCTACTTCGTGAAAATGGTTATACAGAATTGGTGTTAATTATTCTTTAAACATTTTGTAGAATTCTCCAGAGAAAATATATGGGCCTCAAGAGGTTTTTGCTTTTTTGGTGGTGGGGGAGAAGGGGACACTTTAAAATTACTTAGTTTTCTTAACTGTTATCAGTTCAGTTCAGTTCAGTCCCTCAGTCATGTCTGACTCGTTGCGACCCCATAGACTGCAGCATGCTAGGCCTCAGTGTCCATCACCAACTCCTGGAGTTTACTCAAACTCTTGTCCATTGGGTCAGTGATGCCATCTAACTATCTCATCCTCTGTCATCCCCTTCTCCTCCTGCCTTCAATCATTCCCAGCATCAGGATCTTTTCAAATGAGTCAGCTCTTCGCATCAGATGGCCAAAGTATTGGGGTTTCAGCCTCAACATCAGTCCTTCCAATGCACATTCAGGACTGACTGCCTTTAGGATGGACTGGTTGGATCTCCTTGCAGTCCGAGGGACTCTCAAGAGTCTTCTCCAACACCACAGTTCAAAAGCATCAATTCTTTGGTGCTCAGCTTTCTTTATAGTCCAACTCTCACATCCATACATGACTATTGGAAAAACCATAGCCTTGACTAGATGGACTTCTCTACTTTTTAATATGCTCTAGGTTGGTCATAACTTTCCTTCTAAGGAGCAAGCGTCTTTTAATTTCATGGCTGCAGTCACCAACTGCAATGATTGTGGAGCCCCCCAAAATAAAGTCTGTCACCATTTCCATTGTTTCACCATCTATTTGCCATGAAGTGATGGGACCGGTTGCCATGATCTTAGTTTTCTGAATGCTGAGCTTTAAGCCAGTTTTTTCACTCTCCTCTTTCACTTTTATCAAGAGGCTCTTTTCTTCACTTTCTTCCATAAGGGTGGTATCATCTGCATATCTGAGGTTATTGATATTTCTCCCAGCAATCTTGATTCCAGCTTGTGCTTCATCCAGCCCAGTGTTTCTCATGATGTACTCTGCATATAAGTTAAATAAGCAGGGTGACAACATACAGCCTTGACATACTCCTTTTCCTATTTGGACCCAGTCTGTTGTTTGTGTCCAGTTCTAACTGCTGCTTCCTGACCTGCATACAGATTTCTCAAGAGGCAGGTCAGGTGGTCTGGTATTCCCATCTCTTGAAGAATTTTCCACAGTTTATTGTGATCCACATAGTCAATAAAGCAGAAATAGATGTTTTTCTGGAACTCTCTTGCCTTTTCAGTGATCCAGCAGATGTTGGCAATTTGATCTCTGATTCCTCTGCCTTTTCTAAAACCAGCTTGAACATCTGGAAGTTTATGGTTCGTGTATTATGGAAGCCTGGCTTGGAGAATTTTGAGCATTGCTTTGCTAGCATGTGAGATGAGTACAATTTGCAGTAGTTTGAGCATTCTTTGGCATTGGCCTCCTTTGTGACTGGAATGAAAACTGACCTTTTCCAGTCCTGTGGCCACTGCTGAGTTTTCCAAATTTGCTAGCATATTGAGTGGAACACTTTCACAGCATCATTTTTCAGGATTTGAAATAGCTCAACTGGAATTCCATCACCCCCACTAGCTTTGTTCATAGTGATGCTTCCTAAGGTCCGCCTGACTTCACATCCCAGGATGTCTGGCTCTAGGTGAGTGATCACACTATCGTGCTTATTTGGGTCGTGAAGATCTTTTTTGTACAGTTCTTCTGTGTATTCTTGCCACCTGTTCTTAATATCTTCTGCTTCTGTTAGGTCCATGCCATTTCTGTCCTTTATTGAGCCTATCTTTGCATGAAATGTTTGCTTGGTATCTCTAATTTTCTTGAAGAGATCTCTAGTCTTTCCCACTCTACTGTTTTCCTCTATTTCTTTGCATTGATCACTGAAGAAGGCTTTCTTATCTCTCCTTGCTATTCTTTGGAACTCTACATTCAGATGCTTATATCTTTCCTTTTCGCCTTAACTGTTATAGGTTTGTCCAAATGATATATTTCATATTGGGTTGTTTATAATGTTTTTTTTCCCAAGGATTTAATCTGTCTTGTCCAGGTTCTCAATTTTATGTGTATAGAGTTCATAGTATCCCCTTCTATTTTTAGTATTTGAGGGGTTTTTAGAGATATGCCATGTTTCATTCCTATGTTTGTAATTTTGTCTTTTTCTTATCACTTTTCCTAGGGGTTTGTCAATTTTATTGATTTTTTTCTCTCAAAGAACCAGCTCTTTGTTTCATTAACATTCTCTATTGTCTTTCTTTTATAAGTCTCATTGATTTCTGTTCTGTTTCCTTATCTTTTATTTCCTTGCTCATTTTTGTTATGGGTTTAGTTTGATCTTTTTCTAGGTTCTTGAGGTGAGAGTTTAGATGATTTTAGAGCTTTCTTTTCTAATGTATGCATTTAGAGCTATAATTTCCCCTCAGTACTGCTTTAGCTGTGTGCCACAAATTTTTTTTTTAAATTTTACTTTATTTTACTTTACAATACTGCATTGGTTTTGCCATACATCAACATGAATCTGCCATGGGTGTACATGAGTTCCCCATCCTGGACCCCCCTCCCACCTCCCTCCCCATACCATCTCTCTGGGTCATCCTAGTGCACCAGCCCCAAGCATCCTGCCACAAATTTTAATATGTTGCATTTTCATTTTTACTTAGTTCGATGTATTAGAAATTTTTTTCTTCCTTGAGACTTCATTAAGCCGTAAGTCAGTTTCCAAGTATTTGGAGATTTTCCTCTTATCCTTCTATTACTGATTTCTAGTTTGATTTCAGTTCTTTTTAATTGGTTGAGACTGGTTTTATAGTCCAGGATATGGCCTATGTTGGGAGAATAAAAATATGTATTCTGCTTTTGTTGGGTAGAGTGTTCTATAAATGTTGATAAAGTCCTGTTGGTTGATGTTGAATTTTTCTGTATCTTTGCTGACTTTCTGGTTGTTCTATCAGTTACTGAGTTACTGAAGTCTCCAAATGTAATTCTGGATTTGTCTACATTTTAGTTCAGTTCATTTCTGCATCACTTGTTTTTCACCCTTTGTTTGGGGCATGTACATTTCGGATTGCCATGTTTTTCTTGGTGGACTGCTCTTTGTAGTTACATAGTGATCTTCTTGGTCTCTGGTAAGTCTTTGTTCTGAAGTTTACTCTTTCTGATATTAATACAACCACTCCCACTTCCTACTGTTTAATATTTGCATGGTATAACTTTTCCTATCCTTTTACTTTTAACTTGACTATATCATTATATCCCATTCCAGTATTCTTGCCTGGAGAATCCCATGGACAGAGAAGCCTGGTGGGCTACAGTCCACAGGGTCACAAATAGTTTGACATGACTTAGAGACGTATATATCAT
>SJYC01133053.1:0-25441 GCA_006408675.1 Madoqua kirkii
GAGAAGGGAATGGAAACCCATTTCAGTATTCTTGCCTGGAGAATCCCATGGACAGAGGAGCCTGGCAGTCCATGGGCACAGAGTTGGACACAACTGAGAAATTAACCAGTTAACACTTTTACTTTCATATATATGTATATATATCTCTTCTGGTTTTATTGAGATGTAATTGACATACAGCACTCTATAAGTGGAAGGTGTACAGCATAGAGATTTGACTTACATACATCACAAAGTGATTATAATAATAAATTTATTGACAATCCATTATCTCATATACAAAATTAAAATAATAGATACATTTTTCCTTGTGATAAGAACTCTTAGAATTTGCTCTTAACTTTTATTTATAACATACAGCAGTGTTAATTATGTTTATCATGTGCATTATGTCTGTAGTACTTATTTATAACTGGAAGTTTGTACCTTTTGACTATTTTTATCCAGTTCCTCTTCTGTTCATTGTATCATTATATTTCCAGTGAGTTTTCAGTAGACAGTATCTATTTGGGTCATTTTTTTTTTCACCGACACTTGATTTCGGTCTTTAATTGATGTATTTAGACTGTTGCATTTAGTATATTTATTGGTATGTTTAGAGCTTAAGGCTGCCATTTTATTTTTTGTTTTTATTCTGTTTCTGTATTGTTTTTCCTGGCTTCCTGAGGATTACTTGGACTTTTAGAATTCCATTTTGTTTTTGAGTGTTACCTCTTTGTATAGCTTTTTAAAAAATTGACTGCTGCAGGTATTATATATACATAATTTATCATAGCCTACTGATGTTATCCTTTACCAGTGTGAGTGAAGTATGGAAACCCTACATCTGTATAATACTCTATTTTCTCTTGTTTATAATTCTTTAAAATATTTCCTCTATGTATTGTTAGGAGCTTCCCTGGTGGCTCAGATGGTAAAGAATCTGCCTGCTAATGCAGGAGACCTGGGTTTGATCTGTGGATCAGGGAGATTTCCTTGGAGAAGGGCATGGCAACCCATTCCAGTATTCTTTCCTGTAGCCTGGCGGGCTACAGTCCATGGGGTTGCAAAGAGTCAAACACGAGTGAGTGACTAACATACACACACACACATTTTGTTAGAACCAGATCAGACGATGTTATAATTTTTTCATCAACTGTCAGACATAATTTGTAAAACTCAAGAGATCTATTCACTTTACCCATATTTTCACTAACCCTGCTGTTTCTTTCTTCCTGATATTCCAAGTTTTTTTTTTTTTTTCTTTATGTTTCCTTTCTGTTTAGAGAATTTCCTTTAGGCATTCTTTTTTGTTGTTGTTTTGATTCCCCATGAAAATCCCCATGGACAAAGGAACCTGGCGGACTACAGTCCATAGCATCACAAAGAGTCAGACATGAATGAAGCGACCTAGTACACATGCAAGATTTTTTTTAAAAAATTCATTTATCTATTTTAACTGGAGGCTAATTACAGTATTGTAGTGGTTTGTGCCATACATTGACATGGTTCAGCCATGGGTGTACATGTGTCCCCCATCCTGAACCCCTCTTCCACTTCCCTCTCCATCCCATCCCTCAGGGTCGTCCCAGTGCACCAGCCCTGAGCACCCTGTCTCATGCATTGAAACTGGACTGGTGATCTGTTTCACATATGATTATACATGTTTCAATGCTATTCTCTCACATCATCCCACCCTCACCTTCTCCCACAGAGTCCTAAAGTCTGTCCTTTACATCTGTCTCTCTTTTGCTGTCTCGCATATAGGGTCATCGTTATCATCTTTCTAAATTCCATCAGTTCAGTTTCAGTTCAGTTGCTCAGTCGTGTCTGACTCTTTGTAACCCCTGAATTGCAGCACGCCAGGCCTCCCTGTCCATCACCAACCGCCCAAGTTCACTCAAACTCATGTCTGTATTGGAGTTTTTTCTTTCTGATTTACTTCACTCTATATAATAGGCTCCAGTTTCATCTGCCTCATTAGAACTGATTCAAATGCATTCCTTTTAATAGCTGAGTAATATTCCATTGTGTATAAGTACCACAGCTTTGTTATCCATTCATCTGCCAATGGACATCTAGGTTGCTTCCATGTCCTAGCTGTTGTAAACAGTGCTGCAATGAACATTGGGGTACACATGTCTCTTTCACTTCTGGTTTCCTTGGTGTGTATGCCCAGCAGTGGGATTGCTGGGTCATATGGCAGTTCTATTTCCAGTTTTTAAAAGGAATTTCCACACTGTTCTCCACAGTTAGTCATTCTTTTACAGTCAGTTTACTGGTGACAAACTTTTAGTTTTCCTTTGTCTTAGAGTGTCTTAATTTCCCTGTCATTCCTGAAAAATATATATATATATTTTTCCAGGTATAGAATTCTGGGTCAACAGTCCAACATTTGAAAAGTACGGTATCAATCCTTCCCGCTTCCATGCTTTCTGATGAGACGTCTGCTGTCATTTGAATTGGGTTGTTTTTCCCTTAGCAGCAGTGTCATTTTTCTCTAGCTGTTTTAAAGACTTTTTGTCTTTAGATTTCAGAAGTTTAGTCTTGATATGTCTTGGCATGGATTTCTTTGAGTTTATCTTGTTTGGGGTTTACTTAGTTTCTTGAATCAATATGTTTATGTCTCTTAACAAATTTGGGAGGTTTTCAGCTATTACTCTGTTGTATATATATATTAGCCCTGCTTTCTTTCTCCTCTCCTTCTGGGGCTCCAGTGACAGAAATATTAGGTCTTCTGTTATAGTCTCACAGGCCTCTGAGGCTCCGTTCTTCTCCCCCACCCCCCAGTTCTCTTTTCTCTGTGTTCATAGTGGGGGGTTTCTGTTGTTCTTTTTCAGCCCTTTCCTCTGTTCTCTTCGTTCTGCTGCTGAGTCCATCCGCTGAACTTTTCATTTCCAGTATTATATAGTTTTAATATTTCCACTTAATTCTTTGTATCATCTATTTCTCTAAAAGCTATTTTAATCCCATTTGTTTAAAGCATACTCATAATTGTTTGTTGAAGCATTTTTCTCATGGCTGCTTTAAAATATGCCAGGTAATTCTAATATCTCTGTCATCTCGGTACTGGCATCGA
The DNA here is from genome assembly GCA_006408675.1 of Madoqua kirkii. Classification (NCBI taxonomy): domain Eukaryota; kingdom Metazoa; phylum Chordata; class Mammalia; order Artiodactyla; family Bovidae; genus Madoqua; species Madoqua kirkii. The sequence goes on from SJYC01133053.1 coordinate 3,059, forward strand.
TTTTCGTGTTTCATTGATTGAAATCATTTTGGTTCATGGTATGAGGACAGATTTTGAAAAATTGGAATCGGACATTTTCATATTATGAGACTCTGAATCTTAATTTAAAACTTACTTCTGTTTTAACTGACTTTCTCTTATACTGCTTTGGCACAGAAAGGGGAAATAGGTCATTACTGCCAAGTATAATTTCAGATTTTACCCCTTACCTCCACTGACACCAAGGCACGTGGAGCTTCTCTTTCCTGTTAGGTGGGGATGTGAGTTCCAGCTTCCTACATGGTCTCCACTGATACTATGGTGAATGAGGCCTCATTACCTCTGGGCATTGGTGCAAGTGCAAACTCTCCACTAGGCCTCCTGACTCAACCCTGTAGGAAGGCAGAAGCATGCCTCTTTTCTGCCACGTGGGAGTGAATTCCAGGTTCCCTGCTGACACCAGGGAGGGATAGGACTCATTACTAGCTGGTGGAGGGGCAGCTTGTAGTTTCTTATTTGGCCTTCTCTGGCACCATCCCGGCAGGGGTGTTGTCCCAGGTGTTATCACCTTTATAGAGGATGGAAGGCTAGATTCCCTTCTCAGCCTCGGCTGGTGGTGGTAGGGCTACAGTGCTGTCTGTGATGTTTGGCTAGAGTAGAGCAGTTAATTGTCTAAAAGATTTTTTGCTAAGGCTGCTCCTTTGCTTTGACTAGGAGCAGGCTTTTACTGAGGCTTTTTATTTGTACCCCAATTTGGCCTTTCCAGGTTGCCTGTTCTTTAAATCTGGGATAAACGAGGCAAAAAGAAAATCCAAGGGATTCACTGCAGTGTTGTTCCTTGGGCCCCACCATTCCTAGGCAGTATGCTTGCTTCTTTCTACTTCTCAGCTGTCTCTGTTTCATGTATAATTTCTAGGATTTATAGTTGTACCAGGAATGGTACAAGTGTATCTATTCTACCTTCCCCGGAATTAGAAGTTCCACCAGTGTATTTTTCACCTTAGGTATTATATTCTTCATCTCTGAAAGTCAAAGTTGCTCAGTTGTGTCCAGCTCTTCGAGACCCCATGGACTATACAGTCCATGGAATTCTCCAGGCCAGAATACTGGAGTGGGTAGCCGTTCCCTTCTCCAGGGGACCTTCCCGAGCCAGGAATTGAGCCGGGGTCTCCTGCATTGGAGGCAGTTTCTTTACCAGCTATCAGGGAAGCCCCAATAGAAAGATGTTCCATCAATGTAGTTTTCATGCCAGGTATTGTATTCTTCATTTTTAGAAGTTCCATTTGGGTCTTATATCCTCTCTCTCATTATAGTTTTGTTTGCCTTTACAGCCGTAAATGTCTGAAGCATATTTATAGCTGTTTTAATTCCACCACCACTGTCATTTCTAGGAAAATTTCTCTTGGGATATTTTCCTGACTGTGTCTTTTTTTATGGTAATATTTGACTGGCTAGCTCTATGGTAAAGAATCCACTTGCCAGTCCAGGAGGTGCAAGAGACCTGAGTTTGATCCCTGTGTTGGGAATATCCCCTCGAGTAGAAAATGGCAACCCACTCCAGTATTCTTGTCTGCAAAGTTCCATGGACAGAGGAGAGAAGCCTAGCAGGCTACAGTCTGTGGGGTCGCAGAGTTGCATGTGACTGAGCATGCATGTATATGACTGGGCATCAAACATTGGGAATTTTGTTTAGTGTTGTTTGCTGCATTTCTTTCATGAGTTTGGTCTGGGTTCTGACGTGCATGGTTATCAGTTTGATCCTTTCAAGGCTTGCTTTCAAGCTTTGCATGGTGGGTCCAGAGTAGCCTTTATCCTAATGTCCTTTTGAAGACTCTATCCGGTGCTCTATATATTGTAAGATCTACCCATACTGTCAGGAATACAAACGAAACATTCCCAGTATTGTGTGTGGGAGCTAGGAGAACTGTTCGACTTACTGTCCTTTGGTGTTCCCCACCCCTCAGCCTCATGGTTTCACCCCACACATTGACAGATCAGTATTCAGACCAAGGTTTGAGGGGACCACTCTGAAGATCTTTAAAACTGGTCACTCCCTCATCTTCAGTGTTCTGTTTCTCAATTTTTAGTCAGTTTATCTTCCATCCACCCTAAGAGACCCCTATTATAGCAAGGCAGTACAGCACTGGGTACATGACCACAGGATCCACGGTCTGGTCACATACCATACTATCTAGAAGCAACTCAATGGAACATCTTGGAGACACCAGCCTGGAGACGACACCCTGTAAAGATGAGATACCATCCACAGGATACAGTTTATACCCTGGATCAAGACAGCCTAGAGTGCTGTCCCTAACTAAAATATGGGTCTGGGAAATGGGGGTTGGGTGTGGGAGCAGCCCCCCTTTACTCTTAGTGACCCACCTGGAGGAAATCATGCCTCCAGCTCAGGGCTCTGAATATTTAGAAGTCCTGCTTCACAGAAGGGGAATAGTTTTACTAGTGGACACACTAAAAATCTCATTACATTTTAAGTAAGGGCTGTCACCAGATTTACTTCAGATCACTGCCAAAAGACAATGAGGTTAAGGGAAGGAATCATTAACCTGGCAGGAGTAACTGACTCTTAACCATCAGGAGGTAGGGCTGCTATTACACAATGGGGACAAGGGAGCGTGTATTTGGCACCTAAGTCATCCACTCTTGCTCCTCTCTTGCCTAATTTTTATTATAAATGGACAAGTGTAGTCATGGCCTGAGACGATAACCCATTTAGGCCAACGAAGTATAAACTGAGGGAATGTGGGGGAGAATCTAGAATGGGTGGTCCAAGAGGAAATAGGTAGCAGTTGTAGACTTAAGCTACAGCAGCAAGGGGCTATAGTCTGTCCCAGGTCTTCCTCGTTTCCCCAGAACCTGAAGGATCATTTTGGGGCTTGAAGCAAATGGGTCTGAAGAGCGCAGTAAGTGGACTGTAGTGGACACCATGGCGTGCTGCCTGGACTCCCACCTTCAGCACTGAGACACTCACTCCCCAGGCTGCTGAGAATGCACACAGCTCTTATCTATGTTCCCCCTGGGAACGGCCTGTGCCTGAAATCAGTCACCACCCCCAAGACCCTCTCCTGGTCAGTGCTGGGTTCTACAGGTCTAGCCACTTGCCTCAACGTGGTACACATCTCTGTAGAGCCATCCCTAGCTTCAGCCTCCTGTGGGACTAAGGCCTTTGCTGAAACTGAATCAGCTCAACTTCTGTCTCTACCTAATCTTGCTTCCTTCATTCCCCAACAGGTGTTAATCTAAAGGACTCCCTCCACAGTAAATCTCACCCACATCACGGTTTTGCCAAGAACTCACCTTATGACAAGTATTTAAACACTTTTTGAGATTAGCTGTGTGGAATGTTGTCTGTTGCCCAATTTCAGAGAGCATCAACATGGTGATGGTGGTGGTGTGCAATGATGCGGTGTTAAATGACCTTTCCATTTCAAGGATAGCAGGGATTAATGGCAAATTTGACAGTGGAACAGCAAATTTCAAAGAATACTAGTGCTCGACCTGAGTTACGGAATTCTGGAAAGTCTGATGTTGGATATAGATAAAACTGCTGCAACCACTGATAAAAGAACTCTCATTAGCAAGGATGGCTACATGTGGATGAAAGTAGTTAACTGGCTTGGCAAGGCAGGTAAGCTGCTGCTGCTGCAAATTTGCTTCAGTTGTGTCTGACTCTGTGCGACCCCACAGACAACAGCCCACCAGGCTGCCCCGTCCCTGGGATTCTCCAGGCAAGAACACTGGAGTGGGTTGCCACTTCCTTTTCCAATGCATGAAAGTGAAAAGTGAAAGTGAAGTCGCTCAGTCATGTCTGACTCTTAGAGACCTCATGACTGCAGCCTACCAGGCTCCTCCATCCATAGGATTTTCCACACAAGAGTACTGGAGTGGGGTGCCATTGCCTTCTCCAGGCAGGTGAGTTCAAACAGGATAAATCAATTTCTCTGAGCTGCTAGTAAGGGTAGCAAAGAGTCAATGGTCTCATCTTTATCCTTCCTAAAAATCTCACATTTGGGTGATTCCAGCACAATCCACTTAACAAGAGTTGGTCTTTCTTCCAGAATGAACCTTGAACTTATGCAGAACTATCTTACTTGCCTCATCTCCCAATCCAAAATTACCTATGAACTAGCCCCACATCTTAACCTTGAAACCAAATTCTTTTTCAAAATTTCAAGAGTTCTCTTTTTAAACTTCTTTCATCCCAGCTTTATTTTCTCCAACAACTGTCCTTAGACCTTATTCAGATCTCAGAAAAGTAGAATCCATTGTGCTTATTTGTACTGAGGACTTTATTAGTATACTTAATAAGTTTTAAGACCATAAGGCATATCAGCTTGTTGAGTAATTTGTCCATAGCAACTGTGGGCTGTAGCCCCAAAAATGTTTTCTTTTTCCCCTTTAAGCAGCAAACCCCAGGGGCTTTCCAAGAGGACATTCCACTTGGAAGTCCTGTCCCCAGTCTACTCAAGTCAGTAAACAACACCTAAAAAGAACACAACCTTTTAATTTTTTACAGGTAAGCTGCTGCTGCTGCAAATTTGCTTCAGTTGTGTCTGACTCTGTGCGACCCCACAGACAACAGCCCACCAGGCTGCCCCGTCCCTGGGATTCTCCAGGCAAGAACACTGGAGTGGGTTGCCACTTCCTTTTCCAATGCATGAAAGTGAAAAGTGAAAGTGAAGTCGCTCAGTCATGTCTGACTCTTAGAGACCTCATGACTGCAGCCTACCAGGCTCCTCCATCCATAGGATTTTCCACACAAGAGTACTGGAGTGGGGTGCCATTGCCTTCTCCAGGCAGGTGAGTTCAAACAGGATAAATCAATTTCTCTGAGCTGCTAGTAAGGGTAGCAAAGAGTCAATGGTCTCATCTTTATCCTTCCTAAAAATCTCACATTTGGGTGATTCAAGCACAATCCACTTAACAAGAGTTGGTCTTTCTTCCAGAATGAACCTTGAACTTATGCAGAACTATCTTACTTGCCTCATCTCCCAATCCAAAATTACCTATGAACTAGCCCCACATCTTAACCTTGAAACCAAATTCTTTTTCAAAATTTCAAGAGTTCTCTTTTTAAACTTCTTTCATCCCAGCTTTATTTTCTCCAACAACTGTCCTTAGACCTTATTCAGATCTCAGAAAAGTAGAATCCATTGTGCTTATTTGTACTGAGGACTTTATTAGTATACTTAATAAGTTTTAAGACCATAAGGCATATCAGCTTGTTGAGTAATTTGTCCATAGCAACTGTGGGCTGTAGCCCCAAAAATGTTTTCTTTTTCCCCTTTAAGCAGCAAACCCCAGGGGCTTTCCAAGAGGACATTCCACTTGGAAGTCCTGTCCCCAGTCTACTCAAGTCAGTAAACAACACCTAAAAAGAACACAACCTTTTAATTTTTTCTGAGATACAATGTTCAGTTTGGATGATAAGAATAAGCTAGCTAGCTCTACCATTTACTCCAGTGAATTCCAGTGAAGGAAGAGGCTAAATAGGATCTAGACTCTTTTGGTCTATTAATATTTAGCTTATCAAATCCACAGCCTGTATTTCTGGAGCAGACTTTCCCAATAAGGCTAAACGTGATAACTGTTGAAGATGGTAAATATGGACAATTCAACACATACACGCAGTCTGGTCTGCTGTTGCTGCCTCCATACACTCTCTAAAAGTCCGTATTTGGTTAGAGCTAGGAGTGGTATCACAGTGCTGGTCCATCTTTGTTCCACCGTTCCTCTGATCTGCTTTGCTGCTTTCGAGGGAGAACAGGTTCAGATCTTCTGGAAGCCAGTGGAGGCCATTCCCTTGGCAGCTTGCTGGGCTAACCAATACTTATATCTTTTGGTTTTGGGCCTCTCAAAGTTCACCACGGACATAGGTACCCTCACAGTGTCAAGTCCATTTACCTGACCACAGAACAAGAGGAATGCTTAGGTCAGGTGGGCAAATAAGGCTAATACCACCCAATCCCAGCTTTCTACCCAGTCAGAAAAAGGAGCGCGCATGTGAGACACTCACCGTCACCTCGCACCAGTACTCACCCCTCTGGGTGATGGGCTCTTCGGGCAACTTTAATGCATGTGGGGCAACCACAACGCCAAGCTGGAGAAAAATTACAGCCAAAAGGCTCTGTTTACATGGTTGCCACTCTGGGCAATCTCAAGAGGATTCTAGACCTCCTTGTACAGGGATGAGTAAAACTGGGGAGTTTATCCTGGCTGATCCCATGGAAAGGCATAAACCTCCATAAAGAGTGGCAGAGAAACAGTCCTGATTTCTCAGGGAGGTGGTTTCACAAAGAGAAACAGGGTTTGAGATCAAAATCACCTCATCCACATAAGTAAAAATTCTCCAGTGTCGCAATTCCCCAGCTTTTCCTATCTAGAGAAAATAAATGTTCCCATCTCCTATCAGTTTTCAATTTCTTTGTGACAATCCTTAGTCATTTCCCTTCCACACCTCTGTAAACCAATCAAGAACACTTTCCCTAAGATGGACAGCCACATGTAAATGAAGCTAGTACACACCCTCATACCATACACAAAATTAAACTCAAAATGGCGTAAAGACTTAAACACAAGATGTAACACCACAAAACTAGAAGAGAACACAGAAAAACATTCTGATATACACTGTACCAATGATTTCCTAGGCTAGTCTCCCAAGGCAACAGAAATAAAAGTAAACAGTGAGACCTAATCAAGCTTATAAGCTTTTGCACAGCACTTAAAACAAAAAGACAATCTGCAAACTGGGAGAAAAATTTGCAAATGATGCCACTGACAAGGGCTTAATTTCTAAAATACACTAACAACTCATATACAACTCAACAACAAAAAAATCAACCCAACTGGACTTGCCTGGGGGTCCAGTGGTTAAGAATCTTGTCTGTCAGTGCAGGGGGCATGGGTTGAATCCCTGAAGATTTCACATGCTGTGGGGCAACCAAGCCCAGGCATCCTGGAGCCTGCACTCTGAGACGAGCGGCCACCACAGTGAGAAGCCTGTGCGCTGCAACTAGAGAGCAGCTCCTGTGCACAGCGATGAAGACTAAGCGCAGCTAAAAATAAAGAAAAATTGAAAGAAAGGAAGCCAACCCCATCAAAAAATGGGCAGATGACCTAAACAGACATTTCTCCAAAGAAGATAAACAATGGTCAACAGACACAGGAAAAGATGCTCATCACTGCTAATGACTAGAGAAATGCAAATCAGAAGTAAATGAGGTGCCATCTCACACCGGTCAGAAAAGCCATCATTAAAAAGTTTACATGGACCTCCCAAGTAGTCCAGTGGTAAAGAATTCACCTGCCAATGCAGGGGACATGGGTTCAATGCCCTGGTCCGAGAAGATCTCACATGCCAAGGGGCAACTGAGCTTGCAGCCTGCACCCACAGAGGCCACACACCACAACTACTGAAGCCCACGCTCTGCAGTAAGAGAAGCCACTGCAGTGAGAAGCCCCTGTACCACAAGCATGGAGCAACCCCAACTCAGCACAACTGAAAAAGCCCCCATGAAGCAATGAAGGCCAGTGTATCCAAAGGTGAAACAGAAGTCTACAGGTAATGCTCAAGAGGGTGTGGAGAAAAGGGAATCCTCTCACATTGCTGGTGAGAATGTAAACTGGTGCAGCCAGTATGGAAAACAATATGGAGCTTCCTCAAAAAAATGAAACTAGAGTTGCCATATGATCCAGCAATATCATTCCTAGGTATGCACCTAGTCTCTTAGCTGTGCTGGACTCTGCAACCCCAGGAACTGCAGCCCACCAGGCTCCTCTTCCGACTGGTGCAGCCAGTATGGAAAACAATATGGAGCTTCCTCAAAAAAATGAAACTAGAGTTGCCATATGATCCAGCAATATCATTCCTAGGTATGCACCTAGTCTCTTAGCTGTGCTGGACTCTGCAACCCCAGGAACTGCAGCCCACCAGGCTCCTCTGTCCGTGGGCTTCTCCAGGCAAGGATACTGGAGTGGGTTGCCATGCCCTCCTCCAGGGGATCTTCCCAACCCAGGGGTCGAACCCAGGTCTCCTGCATTGCAGGCGAATTCTTTACTGTCTGAGACACCAGGGAAGCCCATTCCTGGGTTTATATCTGGACAAAACTATAATTCAAAAAGATACACATGGGGCCTCCCTGGCGGTCCAATGGTTAAGAATCCGCCTGCCAATGCGGGGGCATGGGTTTCCACATGTTGCAGAGCAACTAAGCCCCTGTGCCACAGCTACTGAAGTCCCCACACCTAGAGGCCATGCTATGCAACAGGAGAAGCCACCCCAATGAGAAGCCTGGACACCACAACAGACAGGAGCCCATGCTCGCTGCAACTAGAGAAAGCCTGCGTGAAGCAGCAAAGACCCACGCAGTCAAGACGTGGAGACAGCCTAAATGTCCATCAGCACATAAATGGGTGAAGAAATTGCGGTCCATATATACAACGGAACACTAAGCCATAAAAAAGAAAGAAACCATGCCATCTGCAGCAACAGGGATGGACCCAGAGATGACCACACTAAGTGAGCTAAGTTAGAAAGACAAAGGCCATATGCTGTCACTTACATGTGGAACCTAAACCACGACCCAAATGATCTATGAAACAGAAACAGACTCACAAATGGAGAGAACAGACTTCTGACTGCCGAGGAGGAGGGTGCACTGATTTACATATGGCTGTCCAACCTAGGGAAAGCATTCCTGACTGGCCTGCACAGCTGTGGGAGGGAAATGACTTGTGGCTGCCACATTGGGGAGCGATGGATTCAGAGTCTGGGATTAGCAGACTATATATTACGACTATATAGGATGGATAAACAGCAAGGTCCTACTATATACAATAGGAAACTATATTCAATATCTTTTGACAAACCATAATAGAATACGAAAAAGGATACATATATATAAAACAACCATTTTGCTGCATAGTAGAAATTAATGTTTTAAATCAACTATAATTAAAAAAAAAAAAAAGCTTTCCCTAACTTCAACTGGGTGATCACACCCTTTCCTAACAGAGGGATCAATCCTGGAGTAGCTGCTTCTTCCCAGGGGTAGCTTCCACCTCAGGGCTATACTGGTGTTTGGGAGTACTCACATTTCTGAGAAAGTGGCGGGCAACTATTTCAGGGTTTAGCTCCCATTTGACATTGTTCTTCATTCCTACCTCCAGGTGGCAACTCCTCAGAAATTTCACTGTCTGAGAGGAATTATAAACAGAGGATAGGTTAGAGTTGGAATCAAGGAGAGGAAACATGTTAGCAAGAGGCCAAGAGGCATAATGTCTGAGAGTTCAGGCAAAGCACAATTCCTGCCAAGAGAGGTGAGATGATAAATAGGAAAGATAAAAATTCCTATTGTCTCAAGACTGATATTATGGAAAGATGTTTTAGCAATGCTCGGGAGGGGAATGCTGCCTATACTTGGCTATCCCTAAGCAAGGAGACACAGAACATGTCAAAGTTGGGCTCATCAACAGTTCATCTCAGGAAAGACTTTCATAGACTGTTTTAATCCAATATTCTGGCCCTTCAATCCTATCACTACACCATTAATGATTCCTCCTTGTTTACAGAATGAAGTATAAATTCATTAGTTGAGGGTTAAAGATGTTTTATAAATCATGCCCACCCACTTTCCAGTCATATATTTCCTAATATATTATTCAAGTCTTCTGCTTTAACTAGACTGGTCTACTTTCTATTTTAAAACATGGTTTAACTGAGCTATCACTTCACACTTGATAATGGCGATCATCAAAAGAATACAAGTAACAAATGTTGGCAAGGATGTGGAGAAAAGGGAATCCTTGTACACTGTTGGTGGAAATTTAAATTTGTGCAGCCACTGTGGAAAACAGTATAGCAGTTTCTCAAAAAACTAAAAATATTAGAACTACCATATTATCCAGAAATTCCACTCCTGGGTATATATATGCAACCCCCCCAAAATACTAATTCAAAAAGATACATGCACCCCAATGTTCATAGCCATGTTATGGATGCTACCTAAGTGTCTATTACAAATGGATAAAGATATGGTATACGCAAATACACACACACACAATAGAATACTATGCAGCCATTTAAAGAACGGAATTTTGCCATTTGCGGAAACAAGGATGGACTTGGAGGGCATTATGCTAGATGAAATAAGTCAGAGAAAGAAAAATACTGTATATCTAAAAAATCCTGTATATCTAAAAAATACAAATCAGTGAATATAATGAGACAAAAACCGATGCACAGATATAGAGTGTAAGATAGGTTACAAGGATGTACTGTACAGCCTGGGGAATATAGCCAACATTTTGTAATAACTATAAATGAAGTGTAACCTTAAAACATGCCTTAATTATCTACTGAGACTTTGTATCCCTTAATACCTTTCCTACCTTCCTGGTGTATCCAAAGCCTATTAATCTCACAAGGCCTAATTCAATCCCGTCTGAAAAAAAATCCCTCCTCAATCCCCCTAATCCATTCTAGTCCATGTCACTCATAATTTATGGTCTTGAGTTTCTGTATTACTTTTTCTTGTGTCTGTGTTCTCTCCACTTTGTCTGTCAACACCCCTGAAGGCAGCGTCCTCATCTCACATTCTTCCATGGGTCCCCTGGTGCCCAGATTCGGGCCTCCCTCAATAAGCCAGAGCACTTAACCCAACATGTCAGGATCTCCTAGGAGGTCTATCAGTTACAGTAGCCACAATACTTCCCCTTGCCCTTTCCTTGTGCCTGAAATTAGGAGACTTCAAGGAAATCAAGAAGTCTTTTAGGGAGAGGCTGGTGATTTCTGTAGGTGACCAATAAAGATTTTCTATGTTTCTACTCACCGCCTCACCTGCCTTGGTCTGGATCTTGTCTAGTTTTCCTTCTTGTCTCAGCTAGAAAAGAAAGTTACAGATTGAAAAAAAAGGAGAGAATCCATAGTAACTAACAACAAATTCTTACTATGCTGGGCATAGTCTGGGCTTCTGAATTCCTGTTCTTCTAGTCCCTACCTCATTTTCAAATTAAATATCAAAGGGAAAGAAGTTGTTAGAAGTAATGTTCAGGTTTTAATATCTCTTGAGTCCCTCTGCTTTCTTTTTTGGGCTCACCAATTTCTCCTTTCAAACAGCTTCTTGTTTTCAGGAGATGCATACACAGCCAGTCCTTCAGGAAGTAGTCGATTACGGCCCACAGATTTTTTCACTGAGACCAGGTCACCTCGGACTCCAAGTTCTGCCAACAGAGAACAGAGGCAGAGGATCTGAGTTATCTAGCAGTCCCTAAAGAGGAGATGACCAAAGAAAAAGAGACTTCTTATTCCCTCAGTGCTTATTCCTCCCAGAAGAAATATTAGTATTCACTAGGAACAACACGATTTCTAATTCATTTCTTTAGGGCCTGATTGAGAAACTCAATATTCCATGCACAAAGTGAAGCATTGTCCCATCACGGAGATTTCAGTACGTGGTGCCTACTGTCAGGCCTGTCTCCCCACACACTGTTAAAGACGCTGTGCTAAGTGGCTTCAGCCCTGTCCAACTCTTTGCGACCATGTGGACTGTAGCCCACCAGGCTCCTCTCTCCATGGGGAGAATACTGGAGTATTCTCAGGCAAGAATACTGGAGTGGGCTGCAAAGATCCCAGGGGATCTTCCCGATCCAGGGATCAAACCAGTGTCTCTTAAGTCTCTTGCACTGGCAGGAGGGTTCCTTACCACTAGCGCCACCTGGGAAGCCCGTGCATAGGGAAACAGTCAAAATGAGGCCTTCCAAGACTCTGGAACGTAAAATTAGATGCTGCTGCATTCATATTCTCACTTTCTATGCAGGAAATCAATGTCACAATCGCAGTGCTTTTTACCGCTTCTTCTTCTCAGACAGCTATCATTCACCCAAAGTAGTGAAAGGGCAGAAAAAAGTTGATGCCAAACAGAACCAGCCTGAGAGAAGTACCTCAGAAGTACCTTACCGTCCACCGACTGGGTGAGGATGAGCTCCAGGTTGTCTTTGGGCCGGTGTTTCGTATCTTCCACGAGCTTGTAGACGCGGTGTCGCCGGTGCAGGCGCGGTTTCCGGCCTTCCCCCGCTAGCGGCACCTTCCACCAGCGCTCTACAATGACCGTGCCCTGGCGGCCGGGGGAGGGAGGGAGGGTGAGCGAGTACTCAAGGAGAAGCCTCCTCCACTGGCCGCTGGCGCCTCGGGGAGAGCCCACCACCCTCGATTTGGGGCCCACCCGCTCTCACCGCGCTTCTCAAAACAAGCCTCGGCCATAACTAGCTCCACCAGAGGCAAGGAGCCCCGGCCCTCACCCGACTGTGAGACAGGCTGAAGTCGCGCTCCGAGCCGGGGGTGCTCCCTGAAAGTCGCGGCCGGAGCAGCTCCCGGACCCCTCCTCGCAGCAGCCGCTCAGCGAACACCCGCAGCTGAATTTCCCGCAGGACTGCGAAACCGGCTGCCGCCATGTTCTCGGGCGCAGAGGAAGGTGCGCAAGGCGCAGGCGGCAGGAAAGGCCCCCGCGGGCTGCCCGCGGCGCGCCTCAACCGGCGCGCTCTGTGCGTGCTGAGCTTCCAGGAAAGCCTGGCGCGGATTGAGCTGCGACGTGGGTGTCTGGAGACCAGAGGTCTGGCTGGGATGGGTGCTCCACGATTCAGCATTTCCGCCACTCCCTTTCCCCAGTTTCTTCTCGGGGGAGGGACACCCATAGCCACTGGCGGATAGTGGAATGACTTAGGTGCACTGACCCCGGGAGACATCCGCTCCCGCTCTTGGCTTCACTTGTCTTTAGTACTGGGGCTTTTTATTTAGTTCCAGTCGCTGAGGTCGCTTCCAGTTCTGACGTTCTGTGATAGCTGGATGCTTTTCCTTACTTCAAATCTATCTAAAAGTGGTGGAAGGATGGAATCCTCTGGAAAACTGCCCTCAGGATTGTCTCTTAATCGTTACACTACAGTATTTAGTCCTATCCTGGGATAAGATACTATCTTCCTTCAGGATTACTGCACTGCTGCTGCTGCTAAGTCGCTTCCGTCGTGTGCAACCCCATAGACGGCAGCCAACTAGGCTCCTGTCTCTGGGATTTTCCAGGCAAGAACACTGGAGTGGGTTGCCATTTCCTTCTCCAATTACTGCACTAGTCTCCTAACAACACGAGAGAGTTCCTTCTGTGGAGGGTCTTAGTACTGGGGAGTAAACCATATAAATGAAATGAATATGGCCTGTTTGGCATGAGGTTTATGGAAAGATGCTCTGAGCATCATGTTATTTGACCTATAAACAGCCTTTGGCCAGTAGTCCTTCGTAATTACACTTTCTTTAGGTAGCTTCCAGGACACCGATTTATTTTTCTCCTGGTCTCAACATGCTCCCAGAAACAAACGGGGAGCATCACTCATTTTCTTGTCTCCTTGGCTAATTTCTCCTTTATTCTTCATCTCTTAAGAGTGCCCCCAGGCTTCAGTCTTTGGGTCTTTACTCTTCTCAGTGCCAGTCTTTACTCGTATGCCACTGACTTCAAATTCCTGTCTTCACCCTAGACTTCTAAACTCCACACATGACTATCCAGCTGCTTACTTCATCTTCCCCTTATACAACTGTGGACAATTCAAAGTTAACATGCTCCAAACTAAACCCATCTCTATCCTCTGCCCCATTCTGCCTCACCTGCAGGCTTTCTTCTCTGTCAATGGTAACTCCCTTCTTCCAGTTCTTGGACTCACCTTCTCTCCTACTTCAGGAAATCCAGAATCCAACCATATCCCATCACTCCAGCTCTCCACCATGGTATAAGATACTATCTTTCTCCAAGATTACTGCAAATAATCCTTTAGAGCTCTACAGTTTATTTGCAAAACACCAGTCAGAATCTTTTGAAAAACATGTCAGATCATGTCTCATCTCTCCAAAACTTGCAAAGACTTCCCCTTTAGGCAGAGAAAAAGGCCATACAATGGTCTACAAGGCCCTGTATGACCCAGTCCCATTAGGTAGCTTACAGGGCTTACCAGGTAGCAGCAGTGGTGAAGAACCTGCCTGCCAGTGCAAGAGACAGAAGAGATGCGGGTTCAATCCCTGGCTTGGGAAAATCCCCTGGAAGAGGAAATGGCAACCCCTAGTATTCTTGCCTGGAGAATCCCATGGACAGGAGGCTGTCAGGCTATGGTCCGCGGGGTCACAAAGGGTCAGACATGACCGGAGCAACTTAGCACGTAGCTTGTAGTCAACCCACAGTGGACTCCTGCTTCTTGAAAACATTTGACCCATTCTCCTTAGGGATTTGTACTAGCTGTTGCTTTCACACAGAAGCTGTTTCCCTCAGACGTTGGCTTGGCCTAACTCTCTCAACCCCTTTGAGTAGATCTCCTTAGATCACCCTGTTTATTACTGCCACTGTCCCACCCCCTTCACACTCCTGATCCTTCTTTCTACTCTATCATCTTCTAACACGTGAAATAGTTCTCTTTAGTGTTTAGGTTTGCTCTTTCAGTGTTAGACGCTCCATGGGGCAGGGATATTTGGTTTACTGGTGTATCCCAAGCACACAGTAGGCCCCCAATAAGTATTTGTAAATGGATGAAGAATGTGCAGAAGTCTCAGACTGGTGGCGCCAGCTCCAAATTTTGCACACAATGTTGATTTTCTTAATAATTTTTATTTTTTGTTAGTAGTAAAATTTCTCAAGATTAAAAAAAAATCTTTTTGAGAAACTTACCACAAAAATCTCTTTCCAGTTTCTATTGAAAACTGTATGATCTAGTCTGCATTCCTGCATGGAAACTTGGAGCTGAGCTGCATCTCCCTCCACTCTCACCCTTTTTTTAAGATTGCGTGAGCTTTTCATTTTGCTATAGTCCCACCCAGCAGCTCCGCTAATTTCCCCTAGCTGTCCAGGCCACTGGAGGCATTGAGTTTGCAGTTCCTACCCCATAAGGCACTGAGAAAGTTCAACAACATGTAGAATCATTGGGTTATTAAAGGTAGGGATAATAAAAATATTGAACTGATAGGAACAGGGAACCAACCAATCAAATCAGAAACTGGATCAGGGCCTTAGAAGCCCCCTACAGTGTCAGACCCCAATCTGTTACTGAAGTGTTTGCCACATGCACACACCAGAGGGGAGCCCATGTTCCGTGAGTACAAGTGGTCAGCCAGGGCTGTTTACCAACCATACAGAAACAAAAAGTATTTTAATTTCTGGTACAGCCGTGAAGTCCATACTAGTTGAACAAGGGCTTTGGGGGCTACCTAAAGGGGTAGGGTCGGGTATGGAGCACAGAGAGGAACCCTGAAGTGGCTGAAGGGCTGGCCCTTTGCCATGTCACAGCACTCACAGTGTCACAATGGCACCAGGGGCCTGAACCCCTGCCACCAGCCCCTGCACCTCACTTTGCCGCGGGGAGGCACTGAACTAAGAAACTGCCTTGTTACAGGTCACGCCCCTCTTTCTACTCCCTTTCTTATATCAAGAGGGGAAAAACACGGAACTACCTCTACCCGTTCTGGTCACCATACGCCTATTACCTTTACTGTTACAAGTACCGGATCACCCTCCGGGAGAAGATGCTGCCTTGCTGTAAAAGGTACCTGTTTTAATCTCTACCGTAGTTGTTTACATAAACTGTAAAGAAAAATAAAAGAATTTGAAAGGACTCTCTAAGTGGCAAAAGAGAATGGCAAAATAGGCTGGAAGGCTGGCATGGAATTTGTAAACCTTTTTATCTGGCTGGCCTGGGGAAATGGAAATAGATAGGCTGGTTCACATAAGATATAGAAGACAGTGCCAGGGGCTGGCCCAGTGTACCTGGAAGGTAAGTCTCTCATCTCAGACTCAGAGATCAACTAATTAGAACCTCTTTTTCCTCATCAGCATCACCACTTACAAGGAAGTGGAGGACTTGACACTCCGGCCCCGTTGCTGTCTTCAGTGCTCCTGAGTCCTTAGTAGGTCTTCAGGGGGACAGACATACCGAGCAGGGTAATCAAGACCAGCTTAAAGAATTATATTCGGTAAGTGGACTGGGAGCTGGTGCTGGGACATGGCAGCCCACTGCTTGCTATAGTATGATATCTTACAAAGGGACATGGACTAGGAAAATAAATCATAAAAAGCTAGCTCATGTGAGCTCCTGTGTAAAACTGATTTGCTTTATAGACAAGGATTCTGGTCCAGAGAACTTAAGGCAGGGTCCTAGGGCTGGTGTTGAAAAGCAGGATGGGAAAAGAGGAACTGAAAACAGACTATATTAAGACATAAAGCTGTATTCTGGGATATAAAGCTGTTTAGATGCTAAGTTTTGGGTCTAAAATCCCGAACTCCTGCACTTGCCTTTGTATCATCATGCCTAGGTATGAGCTATGCATTTTTAGATAAGAAGTGGCAGAATTTAGAGAAAACATATATGATGGAAAAAAGTACGAGTGTTATTAGTGAGACAGTAAACAGATGACACAGCTTTGTTTAAAGAATAAGCTGTTTGATGTAAATACAGTTTTCTGAACCGTTAGTGCACCTCTCAGTGGAGTCAGCAGGTAGTATTGACTCAATTCCAAATTTTTATCAAGGAAAACGCCATGATAGGGCCAGAGTTAGGTCCTAGGACTAAGAGATATTGAGTGCGGCCTGGCTCCACTTCACCTAGGCTCTCCATCAGCCCCCCCCTTTGCTTCCACAGACACACCTAAACAGGACTGAGATCTGAGGGTTAGGTGAGCACAGAAACAGGAGACTGTTACTCTCATTTTTACTCCTTTTCTAGGCTGGGAACCTGACGGTGCTGTCTACTGACCCCCTGCTTCACAAGGGCCCGGTGCAGTTAGACTTCCACTTCCGCCTCACCCCCCAGACCTCTGCCCACTGGCACGGCCTTCTATGTGACCATAGGCTCTTCCTGGACATCCCATATCGGGCCTTGGATCAAGGCAACCGGGAAAGGTGACTGAGTCTGGATGGAGGGAGGGGGCGGTAAAGGGAAGAGGTAGGGGTTTCACTCTGATGTCACAATCAAGTAATGGGCATGCTAGCCAGTGAGGGCTTATTCAGGAGCTGGATACATTCAAATCACTGAACCAGCCAGTGAGCTGAGCCAGGATCTGGATTCAAGAGATAACAGTCCGTAGGAGGTTGCTAAACTGATTCAGAATCACAGGGTGGAATCCATAAATAGTTGAAAGGAAGTGATCTCCAGCTGTTTGTCTATTTATAGTGACTCTTTTCCCCCAAGCCCCTTCCATGGCAGGGGTATCAGGCCATAGTGTATAAACCCTCAGCTTCAGAGAAAAATCCATCAAAACTAGTTTGGAACTTTTGCTTCCTTGGGTCAGGAAACACTGAGCAACAAAATACCTTCTGTTGCAAACAGGCATCTTTCTCGATTTTGAATTTGCAAGACATACCATTAACCATTTTCCTTTTGGTCCCTAGTTTGACCGCAGCACTGGAGTATGTGGAGGAGAAGACCAATGTGGATTCCGTGTTTGTAAATTTCCAAAACGACCGGAATGACAGAGGTGGGGAATCTGTTCTATCCTTCCTGGCCCTTTGTGCTGAAGCAGCCGACAGTGATTTCCCCTTTATAGGACATTTTCCTCCCCTCACTCTAAAGGGCATGTTCAGGCAGTTCAGGGATTCAACACCCATCCCCTTCTCCCCACCAAGGAAATTAAGGCACCTAGTATTCTGTTCATTGAAGTCATAACTAAACTGTCAGGAAGGCCCTGCACACAAATTTCAGAAGCTAGACTGAAGAAGCACTGGTAAATTACACAGAAGCCATTCAAGGGATGTGGCTGGTAGGACAGAAAGAGTCTCAAATGTATTAAGCACCCACAGTGTGAGAGGGTCAGGTTTAAGGCCAGATGCAAGGTGCACATTACAGAAGCCCTTGCTCCCTCGGGGAGCTTACACTCTGTTGGAAATGAGAGACAAGCAAGAGTTTATTATACCATCATTGTGTTAGGCACTTTGTAAACATCTCATTTAAACTGTGTGATGCTCATTTTACAAACACATAGACTCTAACACGGGTTAGAGTCCAGCTCTGTTTGACTCAAAAGCACATCATCCGTGTGCCTGCACCACACTGCTCCCTGCCCAGTGGAAGAAGCCAAATCTAGGGGAATGGTTGCATGGAGCCTCAGAGTATTCTAATTTTGTTTTCTTCACAGGTGCTCTGCTACGTGCCTTCAGCTACATGGGCTTTGAGGTGGTCAGACCAGACCACCCAGCCCTTCCTCCCTGGGACAATGTCATCTTTATGGTGTATCCCCTTGAAAGGGATGTTGGCCACCTGCCCAGTGAACCTCCCTGAACATGCTTATTCCTACTCTGTGAGGGGCTGGGAGCCTTGTTAAGTGAGAACCAAGCTTCCAGGATGTGACAAAACACCTTCCGTCTAGGAGTAAAGGGTAGTGCAATCCTCATGTGTTTACCTTTTCTTTGCAGGGGGAAGTGGGGGAGAGGGTTGGCTGGAGTGAAAAATGAGCCTTACAGAGCTGAATTCACTGTAGGATAGATAGACATTTGATGACTGAAAAGCAGAAAGGTGTCTGAGCAAGGGAAAGGACCCAAGGATTTTAAGCTTTTGCCTTGCCCCTGTCCCAAAACTCTTCCCTCATTTAACCATCTGAGCACCTGCCAGGAGCAGGAACCAAGCACCAGGGAATTCCGAAAGACTTAAGCTTTACTGGGATATTTTTATCCATATACTTCAGTTCAAACTGGAGACAAGTGAAGGACATCAGAGAAGGTACATGGTTCCTGTGGCACTAGTTTAAGGGCGGAACATTCCAGGAGGCTGCAAAAGTAGTGTTGTTAAGAATAGGGAACCCATCAGAATGGGTTAAAAGGTCTTAAAAGCCATGTTAAAGGAAAAGGCTTTCATACACAGTAACAAACTGTAGCTAAGCATGAGATACCACTCATCTTTCAGAGAAGTCCTGTGAACAATTTATATCAGGAGACCTCTTTTTAGAGTGAAGGCTGATAAACAACAAGGTCCTACTGTATGGCACAGGGAATTATACTCAATATCCTGGGATAAACCATAATGAAAAAGAATACAAAAATAAAAGAATGTCTATATATGTATAACTGAGTCACTTTGCTGTACTTTGCAGTGTTGATTGTCACAACACTGTAAATCAACTATACTTCGATTAAATAAAATTTTAAAAAGAAAGAGTAAAGGCTGAGGAAACTGGGGACTAACTGGCCCCATGATCCTGTCGTAGAGTAGCTCCAATTCCAGGGCCGAGCCTGCTCAGTGAGCAAGTGCAGACAAGGTCTGAAATATCAAATCAACGGCATGCTTTCATTGATTCCTGTGGGATTACCCAGCCTACCCAGAGATGCTCCTTCACTGAAATCTTTCTGCTAATTGGTACTGAGGTTTTTCTAAGACAATAAAATTTGAAAATTGTGTTTCTGGGAAAATATAGTTGCTATGTAGTATATAGGTAGACTTAATTCCTAGATTAAAAAGTCCTGCATATCAGAGTCTTATATACTAGTTTTAAGTCTTCTACTTTACCTTGCTGATCTTTAAAAAAAAAAAAAAAAAGGTTAATTTACCATTATTCTCCCACCCACTTTTAAACACCTTCATAATTCTCACTGGATCCTCATAATACTGTCAAAAATGGAGAGATGCTACGTAAGGAAACAGGCTCCATAAGTTTACAGCAAAGATCTATTTCTAGAACCCAGGTTTCTGTAATTCTAACCTACCTCTTTTAGGTGAGGTTTTAGTGAATGATTAATTCTGAGGTCGCTTTAAGGAAAGAATATGATCTGCACATGAGGGGATAGCTGTTTCATAGGTGGTGTGAGGTGTTAGGCCTCACAGATTTCAGTACAGTAGATACCCATAGGCTTGTTTCCACCTTGTGATTCAACCAGCATTTAGTTTTAGATAACTTTCTTAAGAACTTTATTCAGCAAAGAACACCCCAAATGATCTCAACAGCTCTACAAGTTCTCTATGGCTCTGTGTGTATACATATATTGATATAGATACTATACCAGCAATATAGCAATATTTCCTGAGTTACCTTTCGACTTGTCTACTTGTATTTTAACCAAAGTTTACTGGGAAATAGCTGGAGCACTGTTAAAAATCTTGTCTCCAATAACACATCAGCAGTTGAGGCAGTATTCTCTTCTCACTTCCTGAGGCTTTTAATATAATTATGCTGATTTTTGCCTTTGCTGCCTGACTTAACTGCAATCTTTGAGTTTACCACTCAAAAGATTTCCCCTTAACCAGAGTCACCTGATGTGGTGAGTCAGTCTGCAGACTCATCACTTCCAATAACCAAACCCTGGCTGTTTCCCAGCCTCAAAGAGGACACTGCCTAGCAGTACTGTGCATTATGACTGGCAGAGGGGGACAAGCTGGATACTAAGCAGCCTGAAAGTCGTGTGGCAGTACTCACACTGCACAGGGCACAGGGGGTGGTGGTGGAGTTAGGGGCATGTGTCTGTCCCCCTCCACCACACATGCTCTCTGGTAGTCCAGTGGAAGAAGAAAATGCATTTGGTTCACAGCAAGCCAGGTCGTGTACATAACAAAGGAAGAACTGCATAGATCTCTATTATAGGCTCTTCTCTCCAGGCACCAAGTCTCATGCCAAACCTGCCAAAGACACACACACAGAGACACAAAAAGCTTGAAAGGGCTCACACTGAAAGTAAAGCTGCAGGAAGGCAGCTGCAGAGAAGTAGTAATAAGATGGGCTACAGGGAAGAGGCAAGGCCCTGTGGCCACCCTCATTACTCTCTGGTTGCTACAGAGAGAGGACAGTTCTACTCACAGCAAAGCAGAGGCCGAGGCAACTGAAGGTGACTTCACAGTAAGTAGTCATCTTCAAGATTATCATCACCAGACATGGAGGCAGCTTCTATTCAGACATGAGGGTAAAGTCAGATACTGCCCTACTGTAGCAGGCACTGCCATTGAGGATCAGAGAAAAAAATAGGCTTTTTGGTGTTCAATGACCACTCTGGTTAGGAGATAAATCTTGACACAACTTCCCTAGTTTGGAGAGGCTAAGAATTGGTAACTTCCAGAGGTGCTTGAGGGAGCAAATGCTGTTTGTACCTGATAAACTGAGGCAGGACAGGGTGTTTGCTATCTCTCCAGGGCTCTTCTTGGTCTCAGTGAGCATGCTCAGTGAGACATCTATTTCTGTGGCCTGAGGGCATAAACAGGAGAAAAAGGAACAACGTGTTTGGCTGGTGGAAAAGGAGAAGCGACCCCATCATTTTGCTCAGAGTCTGCTGTGGCTGCTGAGGGACACAGTGCTTCCTTTGATCAACTAGTGGAGCAACTCAGAGTCCTTAGAGTGTTTACAGATTGCATGCGTGACTAGAAGCCCTCCTGTCTTGAGGCACAAGGTTTGTCCCAAAGCAGCACCCCAAATGACAATAACGGCTCACTTACTAGGTCATCCAGCATTAGTGGGACAGCTCTGTTTTTTTCCGTGTCTTCTGCAATCTCAATTGCATATCCTTTACGAACTAATTCTAGCCCAATATCAAGTTTCTGAGAAAAGAAATGAAAAGGCTTCTTGGTGTTCAAAGAAGGGCAAATCAAAGGAAGGGCAGAAGAGCTGGGATTGATACTTTAAAAAATTCCTTTGGTGGTTCAGTTAAGCAGGAGCTTATGAAGCAGGACTATCATCAAATAAGGATTTCTGGGAAAGGAAAAGATGAGCCTATAAGTATACTGAAGAGACAGTGAGCAACGAGTGAACCTCAGTCTTACCTTCCCGTCGCTGGTATCATATAAATAGATCTTGGGCCACGTTGATATCCCAGACTGGACGTAGCTAGAGATCTTGGCCACCAGGGGCTTCCAGTCAGCACAGTGAGTGAGTCTGTCAAACTCATCCAGTGCCTCCTCTTCCCATTGTTCACCTGGTTAAAAAAAATTGTAGACAGAGACTAAGAAGGGGTCAGTGCTGACAGGGGTGGGATTATGCCCTGGAGGGAAGCTGGAACTACCTCTGTCTACTTCAGAAGGTACCTATGTCTGACTGCCAGGCAGGTTTCTGGCTGTTGCTGTCTGGCACTGGTGATGAAAAGGCACCTGAGCCCCTAGAACTCAAAAGGCCTGGGAACGTGAGAATCCCTACCACATGCCCTATGAAAGTTATTCTATTTGGACGCACAGCCAAGAGGTAATAGGACCAATTTACCTGAGGGGGCAATCCGTGCCAGACTACACTCTATTGCTTGAAATGGAAGGCTTAGGAAGTCACTCCTAAAGGGAAAGAAACTGAAATTAGAATCCTAGTGCTAGGAGGGCCTTCTTATATTCGTTGCTTCTAGACAGCACCAGTTAACCCAGCAGCGGAAGATAATTAACTGGTCTCTGTAAAGAAGTTCTCTTCCA
>SJYC01133054.1:0-59626 GCA_006408675.1 Madoqua kirkii
TCCTCCCCAGTGAGAAGTGCCAACAGCTCACCACATTATGGCCAGGACTGAGTCAACAGATGGGACTCCAGCCTGACTCCACACTGACCTGAGCACCCTGAGGTCCCTCAGTGGGCAATCTCCGTTATCTCCAAAGTCAACAAAGTAAAGGTCCAGGTTCCCATTCTCCAAGGTACCAAGGACCCGGGCTCGATACCAGGAACCATTTGTAGGTAAAGGTGCTGCGACAATGTCTCCTACATGTACAGTCAAGTCTTCAGGCTACACAAGAAATGAGGAGTCAGGAGAGGGCAGAGTTAGGAAGGGATGGGCTAAAAAACTGAATACCAGAAGGAAGAAAGAACAAGCCACTGCTCCACAGGAAAGGGAAGAGAACACATCACAGTGAAAAAGGTATGTCCCCCTTTCATCAAACCCCAGCCCTGTCCCTACAGCAACTCACCAGACTATTTTCGTAGTGCTGGGTCATCTCACTGACAAGCTTATCCAGTTGCAGGCTGCGGGAGCCAATGATTTGGATCCAGAAGTGGTTAGGATGTTCAGAGGCAGAGACATACACTTCTAGGAATTCATCAGCATGGAAACTGAAGTCCGGACTGGGAACTAACCACAGGCATAAGCAAGTTAAGCTACAGAATTATTATTATCTAATATGATGACCATTATCAGAATCACCTCTGGTTGAAATGGGAAGACTGCATCAGTGGGGTAAGAGGTACAAATACCAAGTGGCTAATAACATTTAAACATAGCTGGCAGGACAAGTGGATGAATCATATAAGAACATCCTGAAGGAAAGGTACTATAAGCTATGTTCTGTTCTTTCTATGTAATTGAGTAATTAGAGTTCATTCACAGTCTTTTGTCATCTGCCATGTATTCAAATCAGCACCAATTATAATGAAGGGAAATCCCCATATGCTAGCTGCAGCAGGACCAGGGAGAAGATATGTGGACAGACGTGTGCCTGCTCCAGACTGTATTCCACCACCGATTCATTACAGACCCTGGACACGTCTATGAACCTCTCAAGGACTCTGGTCTTCCCTGCCCATCCCAGTACCTATGCATAGAAGAGAAAGCCCACAGCCTTTTCATTCTTCTTGAATGGTGAAGATTTTTAAGAACAGTAATGAGACAGGAAAAAATATTGGACTTAAAAGTATTTTACTTATTTGTATATGTTTGAAGAAAGAACATCATGTAATTCAATTATTTGATGTATTACTCACGTGAATGAGCATATTTCTATATTGTTCTCTATTATTAGCTGGTTTGTATTCAGAAAAAAATTTGTGTTCAGTATTAACCCAAGGAAAATATTACCAGAAAGTCCCATCTGTAATTAAAGAACTGTAAATATAGTCAAGAAAATAGAAATTATTTTATTGTTTCCTTATTCTGGGTTATCTAAGCCAATATTTCTGGCTTTCCAGGTAGCAGTAGTAAAGAACCCATCTGCCAATGCAGGATTGGCAGAGGGCTCGATCCCTCGGTTGGGAAGATACCCTGGAGAAGAAAATGGCAACTTGCTATTCTTCCTGGGAAATCTCATGAACAGAGGAGACTGGCAGGCAATAGTCCATGGGGTTGCAGTCAGTCAGACACAACTGAGTATACACATATAGCCAGTATGTCTATCTTCCATATGGCTAAGGGGGTCCTCTTTGTTACATACTTTCAAACATGGACATCTCTGGACTGGTCTGGACACCAGACCTCTGAAAGCTGTCATCAGTAGGTTTCTCCAAGGAACCCTCTTCTGGTCCTACAACAGCCACGTCACCATCTCCTCTGTGGGGAGGAACTGCCAGAGGTGCAGCCTGTTTTAAGCTAGTGCCAGTGTTTTTCCATAAAGCTGGCTCTCTGGCTCCACCTGGCTCTGTCACCTCCTCTCTTCTTACGCTGATTGGCTGCTTGCGTGGAACTCTGGTTTCTGCAGAATGAGCAATTCTCTTCCTAAGTTCTTCATCTTCTGAAACTTTCTCCAGTATCAAATGCTGTGGAAAGTAAGAGAAGGGATGATATCTACATGGTCAGATACTGACCCAGGATGGAATAAAGGGGGGTTGTTACTCTCAGATACAATTCAGGTTAGCTACTTGCCTTAGCTGCTGCCACTTCCTTCTGCGTTCCTGAGATTTTTATAAGTCTTGATAGTAGCAATGTTCCTTCTGATTCTTTATCACAGGTTATTTTGGCTCCTGAGGCCTTACAGATAGAACGAATTGTCTCGCCGCCTCTCCCTGTATTGAATAATACATAAAACCCTGTCCTTTCCTCTATACAACTAGTGATGCCACTATCTTGTATACACCATGAGGTGAGAGTCAGGGCTCATTTTCAAACTAAACAGAATGTAGGATAGTGAATGGAAAACAGGAGCTACTGAAATCCTTACTATAATAAGGGGGTACTAGATTATTTGCTCTATCGATTTTATTTAAATTCTACACACTGGCTCAGTTAATATGGTCATGTCACTTTCATCTTCTGGCCACTGAGCAGACTTCACATCCTCACTTCATTAGAAGATATCCTACATGAAACCACTGGACCAAGGACAGGACGTTTCTCTGCCTCTCACAGCAGCATGAGGAATGCTCTAGAAGGCATAAAGTGCTTTCTACAGCACAGTCTTGAGAGATTTAGGATAAAATGAGCATCCTTAGCTGCCCTTTAGAAGTCTTAATATGAGGTAAACACATTTACCTGAACCCGTGTGGAACCTATTTGTAAGGTTCAGGTCATACTTTAAAAATTTTTTATTATTATTTTTGTCTGTGTTGGGTCTTAGCTGTAGCATGCAGGCATCTCTCCAGTGTGGCACACAGGCTTAGCTTCCCTGAGGCTTGTGGGATCTTAGTTCCCTGACCAGGGGTCGAACCCATGTTCCCTGCATTGGGAGGCAAATTCTTAACCACTGAACCACCAGGGAAGTTCTTACAACTTCTTGAGGTAATCAGTTCTGCTTTACCACTGGCTCTATAAAAAAGTAAAGCTCTGCTCTCAATTTCCCTCAGCAAGGTGAAGGGGAAGTAGGCCAAGAAAAGCCCTCCAGAAGGTGTGAAAGAAAGGAGGCAAAGGGAACAAAAAAGGAAACAGCAGAGAAAGTTGTCCAGTGGTACCTATGATTCTGCCCACGGATCTCTGGGGGACTGAGAGCTGCTCAGACACTGGCGTATTCTCTGTCAGGATCTGATGAATCGCTGCTTTGGCCTTGCACACCTGAACAGGAAAACCACTGATAAGCAGCACCCGCTCATCTCCTATATCCTCTGTGTCCACATCGATCCGAGCACCTGTCTCTTTCTTAGCTGCAGAGAAAAGGATACGTGGCAGTGTGTTCTGGAAGAGCTCTCACCTGGGTCAGCTGAGGATACTCTAAACCTAACCCTGGAGGTGGATGGAACTGGACACAGTAATCAGTGAAATCGGGTTTTATAAGCAGTCCTCAATTACATGTACTTATGGAAGGAGAGACAAAGGCAACCCTAAACAGCAGTTAACCCAAAACAGCTTCTCTGTGTTTAGACTGGTCTTTCCCCAGATTTGGATTATAGAATCAATTATTTAGTTTTCTTGACATTCCAACTGAATAATGGAAGATGGTAAAAAGAATTAGAAAGCAATTAATTTATTACTGCCAATTAATAAGACTTCATAATTCCATAGCAGAAAAGAATGATTCAATCTATACCAAGATGAGAACTATCCAATTAAAAATCCCCATTTCAAGCTAAGTCACCCACTCTATAAGGAGTAGAAGTATTCATCTCCGAAAGGAAAATAGCAGCTAGAAACTTTCTATTTTTGTTTTGTTTAAAATATACATAGTGTAAGTGGGTTTTACAGAATGGGGGCAAGAGGACGGACAGCAGAAATCAATCCCGGGAAAGCTGTTGCCTGCCACACACTTACTTGTTTAATATTGGCTCCTTGCCGGCCAATAATGAGCTTCACCGCCTCCTGGGGGACTCGCATCTCTATCTCGATGTCATCTTCCCCAACAAATGTCAGCCGTTCTTCTGCACAGATTATCAGATCAGATTTAGACAATACCCAAAGCTATTACTTCCCCTCCTCTGAATCAAAGCTGTCAAAGAGACACTGATGTAAAAGATAAACTGAGGATTTCAATCATAAAGAGAAGGAGAAGCAGCATCTGAGTGGGAACTAAAAGGTCCTGAAAGACCAGAAGATGGGCATTCTCTCTGTAATACCGTTTTCAAATGTTAAAATGGGAAAAGCCATTGGATTCTGGGCAAACTACTTCTCCCAAGACATGACTCCTGGAGAAGAATGAAGGCCAGAAGTTGTCTGAGGAGTCATTAGGCTCAGAACTTCCCTTGTTTATATGCAGATCATTTTCCTAAGTCCTACTCTCTAGGTCCAGCCTGTGGGAAAACTGGACCCAACAGCAGAATCACTGTAAAGTGCTGGTGCTGCTGAAGGGAACAAATCAACAGAATTATAAAATGAGCTCTTTATTTCACAGACTAGCTTCACATTAACATAGAAAAGAAAAACTCTGTTTTAAAGGTGCCTCACAGAGAGCCAATTACATCCCAACAAATGATAACTTGAAAGAAGTTTCAAGTTAACAATGCCAGAACATAATCTAACATTTCGGTATGTACAGCCATGGATTCACATACCTCTGCTTTCCCTATATCTGCGGTATAGGATATAGGCAACTGTTGCACTGGCCGGGATCCCGAGGCCTAGTGCTATTTTTTGAATAGTGGACAAACTTGTCCAAGAAGTCCGTTCAGTGGACATTTTCAGCCGTCTCCTGAAATAAGCAAATGAAGAGAAAGGAGCTTTCATACAACTTTTACACCAGAGAGAATGGAACACATTACAATATTACAAAGAATACTACAGCCTAATCTCCCATTTCAAGAGCTTGAGCAGTCTCAAGGTGTGCTTCATGTGAAAGGTCACAGGTATTTTTTCCGAAAGTTAGCTGAGGGACACACACACATATGACTAAACAGAGAAATACTACTCCCTGCTCAACCCCTGCAAAGAGGGCTGTATATTGATCAGCTTTAAAAGACAAAGGAACAAGGAATTAACTGAATCAAATATTTAAAAAAATTTACATTTCATATGAAACCATTTAAAATTCCTTCTATGCCTTCTGGCCTTTCCAGATGCTGTTGTCTCTGAAAGGAATGGCACTCCAGGCCCAGGTTTAGGTTCTGCTCCTTCTACTTCTCTTTCTTGGAAGTGTGGTCTATTTATTCTCTGTACTCCTTATTTCTACTTACTCCTCAACTAACAGTGAATGGGGATTCTCTCCTGGTCCTTCATCCAAACTAACACTTTCCAGGTAATTAACCTAGTGGCATATATAAGCCTTATCTAATCTCACCTCTCTTCCCTCTTTCCCATGGTTTCTATTTAGCTGGAGGAGTTGTCTGAGTTTTGAGCTGGTCTTCCAGTGGCCTCTATCCATTGCTATTGTCACTCTGCTCTCTTTGGACAATTTTATCCATACTTGAAGCCTGAACTACTATCTATATGCTAATGACCCCAACACTGTACCTGAACTGATTGCTCATTAGTCTCTCTCTCTCTGACACTGCATCTTCATTTTCTTACCAAGCATATCTTAATATGTCCCTCACTCTATTTCTTTATTTCATGTATCAATACTTGCTCACCTTCCCAATTATTTCATACCACCATCTCTTCTCAAACCTCTAGTGCTTCCTTCTGCATTCTCCCTCTCAACTGATGTCTGCTTTCTATTTCACTGAGAAAGTAAAGCATTTGGAGAAAATATTAACTAACTTCCAAACTGATCCATCCACCTCCACCGCCTAGTATTTTATCTTCCTTTCTGTGGTCATGGATGAACTATCTTGGCTCTAGCACCGAGTCTTTCATGTAAGTGTTGTTCTCCTTCTTTATCCTGCATCACTAATGTTTTCCTCTCTACCGAATCTTTCCATGAGCAGACAAACATGCCATTATTTCCTTCTTAAAGAAAATTCTTTCTCAATTCCACTTATCCCTCCAAATACTACTCATTTCTTTCCTTCCTTTTACAAGAAAACTCAGTGTCAATGCTTCTGCGCTAGATTTCTCTTCTTGAATTCACCCTTGCTGCTCTAGTGAAGGTCACCAGTGACTTGGATTTGCTAAATCCAATGATCAAGTCTCAGTCCTCCCTTTACCTCGCCCACCACCAGAGTCTGGCACAGCTGGTGACTCCCCCTTCTCTGACACTTTCTTCACTTGGCTTCACAGTACTATTTCCTGGTTTTCCTTCTCCCTTTCTGGCTGCTCCGTCAGTCTCCTTTGTTGGTTCTTGCTCCATTTTTTAACCTCTGAACACTGGAGTGACCCAGGGGTCTGTCCTTGCCCTCTTTATTCAAGAATCATTCTGTCTTGGCTTTAAGCCCCATCTATTTGCTGATGTTTAACTCCCAAATTCATAGATCTAGTGAGGACTGTTCTGAACTCCAGGTTTGTATATCCAACTGCTTATGAAATATCTCCATTTGATGTTTAATAGGTATCTCAAAGTTAGCAAATGCAAGTTTGCTAGGTACTCCAGATCTCACTCCTTTCTTCTTTGCCCTATCAGTTAGTGGCAACTCCATTCTTTTCAGTTCCTCAGGCTAAAAATCTTAAAACAGCCCATCTATCCTGGAAGCAAATCCTCTTTGTTTTACATTGATTATCCAGAATCTGACCACTTTTTAACCTCTCTATTGCTATGACCAACATCTGCTCAAAACCACCATTATCTCTTGTCTAGATTATTAAAAAGCTTAATTACCTCCCTGCTTTTTATCATTGTCCAATTTATTTCCCATATAACAGCTGGGGTAAGTGAAAAGTGTTATTCATCTGCTCAAATCCTTCCACGGTTTTCATTTCACTGTGATTAAAAGCCACAGTCATTATAATGACCTGCAAGGTGTTCATTTTGATTGTTTCCCCATTGGAAAGTTAACTCCCCAGAGGCAGGAATTTTTTTGTTCCTCAGTACTTAGCACATAGTAGCCACTTAATAGGTTTTTGGTCAATAATAATCTTTGAATGAACACACTTCCTCTTATTCTTCAGCAACTCTCTTGCCTACACGTAAGCTCAGTGGTTTGAAAGGTTCTTTATAACCTCATCTCTGCCCATCATCTCCACAGCCTTATATTCTAACACTTCTACTAGGGGAACAGGATGTGCTTGCTTAAGTAGCCTTGCTCTGTCACGTGTCACTTCTGTCTTCACAGCCTTACTCCTTAGCACATCAATACACTTACAACCATTCTGCTTTTTACTTTAACAAATTACATGTGATGAAATAAAAATTCATATTCTAAGGCAAGTTGAGGATGATTTAAAAATTTTTAAAATGTCCCCTGCCCTTTGGCCTTCCTCTCCTCTCCACTGTGTATCTGCACCATGCACTGACCAAACAGGCCCACTGGCAGAAGCCTGCTCGAACCATAAAGCATAACGTTCTTGGGGAGCTAGACTCTGAAGCAGCCACATTCGATCCACTATACTGCCCT
This sequence comes from Madoqua kirkii, assembly GCA_006408675.1. Taxonomy (NCBI): domain Eukaryota; kingdom Metazoa; phylum Chordata; class Mammalia; order Artiodactyla; family Bovidae; genus Madoqua; species Madoqua kirkii. The sequence goes on from SJYC01133054.1 coordinate 7,533, forward strand.
TATAATGTTGCTCAGACTGTATGTATCTCATATCTGAACTAGGTTGCCAAGTTAATAATGGGAAATTGTGCCTCAAAGGCCAAACTCTTATGCAGACAGACAGCCACCTACGGAATACCAGCTGGGTTTATATATGCTCGCAAATACTTAACTAAAAATTAGAGGAAACCCCACCCTGAAATGGCCAAGACTGGGTTCTCTTTTTGGCATTCCAAAACTGATTTTCTGAATGCAGTTAAAAGCTGGCAGTCTCCTGAAACTCTGCCTGCAGGGTCTACTAGAAATAGTGGAAAGACTTTTTCTCTTTTAAAAATTAGGTTAGCAGGGAGAAATATTTGTATAGGGCTAGCTTTTTAAAGCTTTGGATCCTGTGAATTGAAAAACTTTCAAGTTAAAATTTTAGACAGCTCTCATCTTAAACTATTGTACCTATTTTAACTGATATGTAGAAGCCTCAAAACACTTCAAAATTTCAAAATAGCCTCATTTAAAGGTTTGTTGTAGAAGACTAATGAAAGATTAATGATAGGTACCTAAAAACTGCTCCCCTCTATCTTTGAATAATCATTCTAGTAATCCTCTCTCTGACTTGCCTTTCCATTCTGGAAATACTATTAAATGGTTGCCTTTAGAAATGGGACCACCTGAGGAATGCAAGTTGGTACAGCCACTATGGAAAACAGTACGGAGGTTCCTCAGAAAACCAGAGTTATCATTTGATCCGGCAATCCCACACTCCTGGGCATACACCCAGACAAAACTATAATTCAAAAAGATACATGCCCCCTTATGTTCATAGCAGTACTATTCACAAAAGCCAAGACATGGAAATAACCTAAATGCCCACCGACAGACGAATGGATAAAGATGAGACACACACACACACATATATATATATACACACACACACACAATGGACTACTACTTAGCCATAAAGAACAACAAAATAATGTCATTTGCAGCAACATGGATGCAACTAGAGATTATCATACCAAGTGAAGTCAGAAAGAGAAAGACAGATCCATGCTTATATGTAGAAACTAAAACACAGTGCAAATGAACCTCTACAAACGGAAACAGACTCACATAGAGATCAGACTTGTGGCTGCCAAGCGAGAGGGCAACGAGGGGCCAGCTGGGAATTTGCTGGGAGATGCAAACATTTAGAATGGATACACAAGGTCCTACTATACACAGCGCAGGAAACCATAATGGAAGAGAATATTTAAATATATATATATATATATGCATAAAACTGAGTCACTCTGCTGTAAAGCAGAGACTGGCACAGTACTGTAAATCAACTATACTTTAATTAAAAAAAAAAAATGAAATGGGACACCTGAGGCTGTAGACCATAGCTAAATAATTTCTTAAGCCCCGGAAGAATCCTTAAAAATGTTTGTAAATGGACTGCCAAAGATGGGTGATCACTGGCCTGACTAAACTGATCATAGCTGATATTTAGAACCTGAGAGGAATTTTACTGGGGGGAGTTGGGGCCTCTGTCCTCCATGAGGGAACATAAAATTCCAGCATTGGTGAGTGCATATGTCAGTCCTTGCACTGAGGTGGCTACTCAGTTTTATGAGGAATTAAAAACCACTGTCCTTGTGTTACAGGAAGGGGGACTCCTTTCAGGGCCCCAAAATGGGCTCCTCTCTAACACTCAGAAATGAACTGTCTGAGCAGACACATGTGCTAACCAAGCAAGAAATATTACTGGAAAGGGCTCCTGGGCAGAGAGTTGTAGAGTAAGGGAACCCAGATATCCAGAATCTGACCACTTTTTAACCTCTCTATTGCTATGACCAACATCTGCTCAAAACCACCATTATCTCTTGTCTAGATTATTAAAAAGCTTAATTACCTCCCTGCTTTTTATCATTGTCCAATTTATTTCCCATATAACAGCTGGGGTAAGTGAAAAGTGTTATTCATCTGCTCAAATCCTTCCACGGTTTTCATTTCACTGTGATTAAAAGCCACAGTCATTATAATGACCTGCAAGGTGTTCATTTTGATTGTTTCCCCATTGGAAAGTTAACTCCCCAGAGGCAGGAATTTTTTTGTTCCTCAGTACTTAGCACATAGTAGCCACTTAATAGGTTTTTGGTCAATAATAATCTTTGAATGAACACACTTCCTCTTATTCTTCAGCAACTCTCTTGCCTACACGTAAGCTCAGTGGTTTGAAAGGTTCTTTATAACCTCATCTCTGCCCATCATCTCCACAGCCTTATATTCTAACACTTCTACTAGGGGAACAGGATGTGCTTGCTTAAGTAGCCTTGCTCTGTCACGTGTCACTTCTGTCTTCACAGCCTTACTCCTTAGCACATCAATACACTTACAACCATTCTGCTTTTTACTTTAACAAATTACATGTGATGAAATAAAAATTCATATTCTAAGGCAAGTTGAGGATGATTTAAAAATTTTTAAAATGTCCCCTGCCCTTTGGCCTTCTCTCTCCTCTCCACTGTGTATCTGCACCATGCACTGACCAAACAGGCCCACTGGCAGAAGCCTGCTCGAACCATAAAGCATAACGTTCTTGGGGAGCTAGACTCTGAAGCAGCCACATTCGATCCACTATACTGCCCTTATAATGTTGCTCAGACTGTATGTATCTCATATCTGAACTAGGTTGCCAAGTTAATAATGGGAAATTGTGCCTCAAAGGCCAAACTCTTATGCAGACAGACAGCCACCTACGGAATACCAGCTGGGTTTATATATGCTCGCAAATACTTAACTAAAAATTAGAGGAAACCCCACCCTGAAATGGCCAAGACTGGGTTCTCTTTTTGGCATTCCAAAACTGATTTTCTGAATGCAGTTAAAAGCTGGCAGTCTCCTGAAACTCTGCCTGCAGGGTCTACTAGAAATAGTGGAAAGACTTTTTCTCTTTTAAAAATTAGGTTAGCAGGGAGAAATATTTGTATAGGGCTAGCTTTTTAAAGCTTTGGATCCTGTGAATTGAAAAACTTTCAAGTTAAAATTTTAGACAGCTCTCATCTTAAACTATTGTACCTATTTTAACTGATATGTAGAAGCCTCAAAACACTTCAAAATTTCAAAATAGCCTCATTTAAAGGTTTGTTGTAGAAGACTAATGAAAGATTAATGATAGGTACCTAAAAACTGCTCCCCTCTATCTTTGAATAATCATTCTAGTAATCCTCTCTCTGACTTGCCTTTCCATTCTGGAAATACTATTAAATGGTTGCCTTTAGAAATGGGACCACCTGAGGAATGCAAGTTGGTACAGCCACTATGGAAAACAGTACGGAGGTTCCTCAGAAAACCAGAGTTATCATTTGATCCGGCAATCCCACACTCCTGGGCATACACCCAGACAAAACTATAATTCAAAAAGATACATGCCCCCTTATGTTCATAGCAGTACTATTCACAAAAGCCAAGACATGGAAATAACCTAAATGCCCACCGACAGACGAATGGATAAAGATGAGACACACACACACACATATATATATATACACACACACACACAATGGACTACTACTTAGCCATAAAGAACAACAAAATAATGTCATTTGCAGCAACATGGATGCAACTAGAGATTATCATACCAAGTGAAGTCAGAAAGAGAAAGACAGATCCATGCTTATATGTAGAAACTAAAACACAGTGCAAATGAACCTCTACAAACGGAAACAGACTCACATAGAGATCAGACTTGTGGCTGCCAAGCGAGAGGGCAACGAGGGGCCAGCTGGGAATTTGCTGGGAGATGCAAACATTTAGAATGGATACACAAGGTCCTACTATACACAGCGCAGGAAACCATAATGGAAGAGAATATTTAAATATATATATATATATATGCATAAAACTGAGTCACTCTGCTGTAAAGCAGAGACTGGCACAGTACTGTAAATCAACTATACTTTAATTAAAAAAAAAAAATGAAATGGGACACCTGAGGCTGTAGACCATAGCTAAATAATTTCTTAAGCCCCGGAAGAATCCTTAAAAATGTTTGTAAATGGACTGCCAAAGATGGGTGATCACTGGCCTGACTAAACTGATCATAGCTGATATTTAGAACCTGAGAGGAATTTTACTGGGGGGAGTTGGGGCCTCTGTCCTCCATGAGGGAACATAAAATTCCAGCATTGGTGAGTGCATATGTCAGTCCTTGCACTGAGGTGGCTACTCAGTTTTATGAGGAATTAAAAACCACTGTCCTTGTGTTACAGGAAGGGGGACTCCTTTCAGGGCCCCAAAATGGGCTCCTCTCTAACACTCAGAAATGAACTGTCTGAGCAGACACATGTGCTAACCAAGCAAGAAATATTACTGGAAAGGGCTCCTGGGCAGAGAGTTGTAGAGTAAGGGAACCCAGGAAAACAGCTCTGACACATGGCTCACAGTCTCAGGTTTTGTGGTAATGGGATTGAGAGAGTCATTTCCTAGGCAGGTTGATAAGAAGTCTAGGGGTCCCCAAAGAGAGAGGGGTCTGGAATTCTCAAGGAGGAAGAAAGGACAAACTTATTTCTCTACATTCCTTAGGATTATATAACAACAATGCATTTTGCCTGAGGACAGTCTCTGGATTAAACCTTCTCTTTACAAGGATTATATAACCAGCAATGTATTATGTATTCTGCCTGAGGACAGTCTCTGGATTAAACCTTCTGGCTAATCCTGTTATCTTAAAATGTAAATTATGGAAGTAGGTCTGGTGAGGTCTTTACAACCTCCAGACCTTCTTTGGATTAGTTGGAGAATATATAAACTCATTGCTAAAACTAACAAGCGGGTACTCTTTCTACCCCCTTCTGATGCCTATGTCAGAAGCTTTCTCTATCTCCTTTATACTTTAATAAAACTTTATTACAAACAAAAGCTCTGAGCAATCAAGCCTCATCTCTGGCCCCGGAATGAATTCTTCTCCTCTGGGGGCCAAGAATCCTGGCGTCGTGATTCAACAACAACTTTTCAGGATTAGCTTCCAGGTTGTCCTTGGCCAGTCATCCTGAGAGTCCTTCCTGGTGGCACATGCATCGCTCAGCCAAGATGGATGCCAACGGGGATTATGGAACGTGACTGGACACATGGTGTCTTCTTTTGTTCTTTCCCAAACTCTTCCAGTTAGTGGTGGCTTATGAGTTCCATGTTCTGTACCTGGACCTCCTATCATAAATAACTCATGCAAATAGTTACTATGGTGCCTGGCCAGGGTGGGCGGTTTTCAGTCAGTGTGCTTCCCCTAACACTTGTTTTAAAAATCTAGCCTTTATAGGACCAGAGGTGTGGCCTCCAGAAATAATACAAAACTCACAGATGGCGCCAGTGGTAAAGAACCTGCCTGCCAATGCCAGAGACTCAAGAGATAAGAGTTCCCTTCCAGGGGTTGGGAAGATCTCCTGGAGAAGGAAATGGCAACCACTCCCGTATTCTTGCCTGGGAAATCCCACGGACAGAGGAGCCTGCAGGCTATAGTCCACAGGCTCACAAGGAGTTGGACATGACTTAGTGACTAAACAACAACAAAACCTCACTTATTAAGAGGCTTGCAAGTACTGAAGAACAAAAATTTAGCCCTTAAGGAACAAAGTATCTAAGGAGGAACTTGTGTTTTTCTTCCTATGCCTTTGAGAGGCAAATATTCTATTTGGTCTTTTCCAGGAGCTCTTATCTGGACCATCTTTTTTTTTTTTTTTGGCTGCACTGTGTGGCTTGTGGAATCTGTGGTTCCCAGGGATTGAACCTGGGGCCCCTGCACTGGGAGTGTAGACCACTAGGAAATTCCCTTGACTATTTTTTTAAAACACAAATTTCATGCAAATCAAAACTGCAACGAGTACTACCTCACACTGTGCAAAATGGCCATCATTAAAAAGTCTACCAGATACTGAAGAGATAAGATGGTGGAGTAGAGAGACTTAAGCTTACCTCCTCTTACGAAAACACCAAAATCACGACTAACTGCTGACCAGTCATTGACAAAAAAGACTTAAACCAATAAAAAAAGATATTCTACATCCATAGACAAAGAAAAAACCACAACAAGACAGAGGGGCTCTTTCACAATTTAATCAAATTCCATACCCATTGGGTAGGCAACTGACAGACTGGAAAATAATTGTAATGCAGAGGTTCTCCCACAGGAGTGAGAGTTCTGAGCCCCAAGTCAGGCTCCTCAACCTGGGGGTCTGGCATCAGAAGCAGGAGTCCCCAAAGCATTTGGCTTTGAGGCCAGTGGGGCTGAGTGCAGGAGCGCCATAGGACTGGGGGAAACAGACTCTACTCTTAGAAAGTACATACAAGGTTTTACGCGTATTGAGACCCAGGGCAGTGACTCCAAAGAAGCCTGGGCCAGACCTACTTGGAGGTCTTGAACATTCTCCTGGGGAGACAGAGGGCTGTGGCTCACAGTGGGGGCAAGGACAGGTAGCAGGGGGCCGAGTGAATATTCAGTGTGAGCTCTCCAGAAGGTCATCATTTTGGCATTGAGACCTGGCCCCACTCAAAAGCTTACAGGTTCCAGTGCTGAGATGCCTCAGGTCAAACAACCAACAGGGACTCCCTGGTGGCTCAGCAGATAGGAATCCACCTGCTAATGCAGGGGACATGGGCGGATCCCTGGTCCGAGAAGATTCCATATGCCGTGGAGCAACAAAAGCCCATGTGCCACAGCTATTGAGCTGACATGCTGCCAACTACTGAAACCTATGCTCTGCAACAAGACAAGCCACTGCAATGAGAAGCTCATGTGCTGCAAGCAGAGTAGCCAGTGTGCAGCAACAAAAGACCCAGCGCAACAACAACAAAACCAACAAGGTGGGAACGAGCCCCACCCATCAGCAGACAGGCTGCTTAAAGCTGTCCCACAGCCACCTCTAAACACACTCCTGCTTACCAGAGGCACAAGACCCAGCTCTACCCACCAGTGGGCAGGCACCAGTCTCTCCTTCCAAGAGGCATATTCCTGGGCATATATTTGAGAAAACTATATTCAAAAAGACACATGCACCTCTATGTTCATGGAAGCACTATTCACATTAGCCAAGACATGGAAACAACTTACATGTCAGAGGAGGAGTGAAAGAAGATGTGGTACAAGTATTACTCTACCACAAATATTACTCAGCCATAAAGGTCTGGCATCAGAAGCAGGAGTCCCCAAAGCATTTGGCTTTGAGGCCAGTGGGGCTGAGTGCAGGAGCGCCATAGGACTGGGGGAAACAGACTCTACTCTTAGAAAGTACATACAAGGTTTTACGCGTATTGAGACCCAGGGCAGTGACTCCAAAGAAGCCTGGGCCAGACCTACTTGGAGGTCTTGAACATTCTCCTGGGGAGACAGAGGGCTGTGGCTCACAGTGGGGGCAAGGACAGGTAGCAGGGGGCCGAGTGAATATTAAGTGTGAGCTCTCCAGAAGGTCATCATTTTGGCATTGAGACCTGGCCCCACTCAAAAGCTTACAGGTTCCAGTGCTGAGATGCCTCAGGTCAAACAACCAACAGGGACTCCCTGGTGGTACAGCAGATAGGAATCCACCTGCTAATGCAGGGGACATGGGCGGATCCCTGGTCCGAGAAGATTCCATATGCCGTGGAGCAACAAAAGCCCATGTGCCACAGCTATTGAGCTGACATGCTGCCAACTACTGAAACCTATGCTCTGCAACAAGACAAGCCACTGCAATGAGAAGCTCATGTGCTGCAAGCAGAGTAGCCAGTGTGCAGCAACAAAAGACCCAGCGCAACAACAACAAAACCAACAAGGTGGGAACGAGCCCCACCCATCAGCAGACAGGCTGCTTAAAGCTGTCCCACAGCCACCTCTAAACACACTCCTGCTTACCAGAGGCACAAGACCCAGCTCTACCCACCAGTGGGCAGGCACCAGTCTCTCCTTCCAAGAGGCATATTCCTGGGCATATATTTGAGAAAACTATATTCAAAAAGACACATGCACCTCTATGTTCATGGAAGCACTATTCACATTAGCCAAGACATGGAAACAACTTACATGTCAGAGGAGGAGTGAAAGAAGATGTGGTACAAGTATTACTCTACCACAAATATTACTCAGCCATAAAAAAGACTATAATTTGCAGGAACACGTATGGATTTAGAGATCATCATACTAAACAAGTCAGAAAGACTAATACCATATGATACCACTTACATGCAGAATTTAAAACATGACATGAATTTATTTACGAAACAGACTCACAGACATGGAAAACAAATCCATGGTTACCTAAGGGGAAAGGGAATGGAGAAGGGATAAATTAGGAGTTTGGGATTAGTAGATACAAACTACTGTATATAAAGTAGATAAACAATATCTTACTGTATAGCACAGGAAACTATATTCAATATCCTGTAAGAAACCATAATGGAAAATATGAAAAATAATACATGTATATATGTATAGCAGAATCACTTTGCTGTACACCAGCAACTAATTAACACTGTAAATCAATTACACTTCATTTAAAAAATAAAATGCAAATTTCAGGAAGCGTGTAGGTAATTTGGAACTTGTCAACGACAAAATCTTAACTATCTTCTCCATTAAGTATTAGTAGAAAGGGTTTAGCCATCTAAAAAGGTGACTGATTTGCTCCATCTGCCAGAAACCCAATTTGAATTTGCTTGTAACTGATGGGTTTAATATTACTGTCCCTGATTCATGGCTGAAATTTTGGAATGAAAACTATAGGGTGTCTGTTATGTATCTGTGTTATAGCTGTGCTGCTGCTGCTAAGCTGCTTCAGTCGTGTCCAACTCTGCCTAACCCCATAGATGGCAGCCTACCAGGCTCCCCCATCCCTGGGATTTTCTAGGCAAGAGTACTGGAGTGGGTTGCCATTGCCTTCCCTGGTAGACGTGCTGTATTGCCAAAATTAATTTGTAAAACAACTCTATATATTGGCTTAAAGGAAATAAAATATCTATATAAATACTCAGAAATTTCACATGATCTTTTAAGCAGATAGGATAAGAGGTCCCTGGACACTGTTTTCTTGACAGTAGAGAAGCCACTTTTAGCCTAAGTCATTTTGTGATCTAAGCCTGGCCACAGTGCTTGTCCTTGAACAGGTCTCATGACAGTAAGTAATGATTTTAAGGGAACAAAGAATCCAGAAAACAATGGCTTATCAGGCAAGAGAAGTAACAACAGCAAAGATATTATTACTAGTTGTTAACAGAACTCCAGGTTCTATTTCAGTCTTAAAGATTAGCTTGAAGCACTGAACCACTAGATCAACTGACACCTAAGGGATGATGCTGTCTTTTCCTGACTCTCCTGACTTCAATTAACTAAAAGAGAGGACTCTGAATCACTCAAGACCCTTCATGAATATGCACGTGCCCTTACAGAGACCCACCAGTTTTGCTATTTGAGGAGACACTGTTTTGGGAAAGATTCTTAGTGTTCTCCTTACTTGCTGCAAGTAATGTATCCTTTTTTCTCCCAGTCTTTGATTTGGTTTTAAGGCTTGACACCCACAAGAGGTGAAGCCAATTTTCTGGTTAACATCTGGGAAATAGTCAATACTGAATCAATATCTGGTATTAAAGTTAGCCTAAGTTTGCTGAATTAATAATATGTATCTCTTTAGAATCAACACAATGGATGATATTTTTATTGTACCTAGATTTTCTAGAAATCAAACAAGACCTTAAATCTGTTGCAAAATTTGCTGGCAAGAAAATAACTTGATATGATGAAACTTTTAAGTAAATAGAGGTAAATGAAACAAGGGCCTTTAGGTAAACTCTTTCAGACTAATTATGCTTTGGGAATGTCTATCCAAAATGCTCTCCATATTTTGGTAATCTGAAATTTTAGCACTTTGCTAAATTAAGTTAAATGCTGAAAGTCTACTGCATAGATAATTACCAATTAAAGTGAGATACTGTAGTATTAGTGAATATAGGTTTCCTTTTACAAAGAAACTAAAGATATTTGGAACTATTTAATAGGTTTGGTGCCATGCTAAGACATTTTCTATTAAAAAGCACATGTTTTCTGCTGCTTCTGCTGCTGCTGCTGCTGCTAAGTCGCTTCAGTCGTGTCTGACTCTGTGCCCTTACACAGACCCACCAGTTTTGTCCGACACCAGGCTCTGCTGTCCCTGGGATTCTTCAGGCAAGAACACTGGAGTGGGTTGCCATTTGAAACCATAAGTAGTACTGATGTACTATTTATAAGCATAAATAGTATATAAATATTACATACTATATATAAGCTTGCCAGTCTACAGAATGCTAATGTAAAACAGTTAATAACTGCTTGTTAGTTTTCATTAAAAATTAGAGTTTTAAGAACTGAGAATTCTAAATATACGCAATTTAAGCTACTAGAATAAGAGAAGCATTGCAGTATACGAGGAAAGAAAAATGTTTTCAGAAAACAGAAGCTATGAGGAACAGAAATGCATCTCTATATTTGCATTTGAGATCGTTTATTGTCACTTTGGTTCGGTGACTAAGAATCGTTCCACATATAAGCCTATTTGACCAAGCGTTTTAAAGCTTTTTGATATGTTTAAATTTTTATTTTTTAAAATTTTTGGCCACATGAGTGGCATATGGGATCCTAGTTTCCAGACCAGGGATGGAACTGGCACTCCCTGCCTTGGAAGCTCAGAGTCTTAATCACTGACAGGGAAGTCTCAAAATTTTTTGATATTTTTGACAAACTTCCCAAAGTTCAAATTCTAAATAAAGTTCATCTTACCCTAAGTAACCTTGAGGTTTTCCAAAGGGTCTCTAGAACACCTCAAAATGTTTTTCTCTGTCTCAGAGAGGACAGAATGACCCTAGTATGACTCTGTACTAAGCTGGGTTTTATTGCTATGGGTTTCCACAGTACTCCAATCATCCCTTCCTTCATAGCACTTACATTGCTTACAATCGTTGATTAATGGCTATGTCTGTAGTGAGAATGAATTGAAGGCAGCAACAGCCAGTGTAGGGAGATCAATTCAGAGGCTAGCCCAGCTGTCACTGATGGAGATGGAGAAAAGCAGACAGACAGTTCAGAGGGCTTTCAAAGGAAGAATACACAAGACCCAGCAATTGATTTATGGAAAAGTCAGAGGGTGAGCCAAGGAGCTGGCTATCACGTTTCTCATTTGAGCACCTGGTAGATGGTAGTGTCTGAGATAGACTATTGATGATCTGTTGTGTGTGTGGTGGGGGATGAATGTCTGTGACATGGATGAATTTACTGGGTGACTTCCATCTGCAACAAAACCTAAATTTTACTAACAACTCTTCAGATACTACAAATGAGGTTTGTGCTAAAATATCAGCTGATATCTCAAAGAATATCTACTTGATTAATATTAATCAAGTATAGTTTACAACATACATATCCCTTCACATTGCTGGAAAACATGATGGAAATGAGAATAATTCTACAGTGAAAAAAAGAAAGTGAAAGTGAAGTCGCGTCAGGCTCCTCAGTCCATGGGATTTTCCAGGCAAGAATACTGCAGTGAGTTGTCATTTCCTTCGCTAGGGGATCTTCCTGACCCAGGGAACAAACACCAGGTCTCCAGCATTGTAGGCAGACGCTTTTACCATCTGAGCTACCAGGGATTGCCTCAGTTCTACAGTACTAAATGCTAACTTGTGTTTGATTTTATTACTTCAAGTTGAATGTAAGGAGAAGACTAGACCTTAAGATCATAGAAAGTGAAGTTGCTCAGCCGTGTCCGACTCTTTGCGACTCCATGGACTGTAGCCTACCAGGCTTCTCAGTCCATGGGATTTTCCAGGCAAGAACACTGGAGTGGGTTGCCATTTCCTTCTCTAGGGGATCTTCCTGACCCAGGGATCGAACACCGAGTCTTCGGCATTGTAGACAGATGATTTACCATCTGAGCTACACATAAGACATGTGGGTCATCTCAAGGTTGAGAAATATAGGCAGACAACGCTTTTCAGTAAAAGCTAACTTTGACATTTCCTGACATTTGTATTAAAACAGTTGCTAACAACTATGTGATATGCATTTCAAAACACAAAGTGAACTCCATGGGAGCCAGGATCTGATATATCACTCCAGTATCTTCTAACAACTAGAACCCACAAGGTACCTAAAACATGGTAATCAGTTTGTCGAACTGAAGCAGCTCATTCAATGTTCTCATTCTTGCTACATTTATTTTTAAACCAGTGAGTGAAAAAAGCCTCCACCCATTTCTCTCAGCTGAGGAAAGAGTAGCTGTGCCACAGGTGTCTTGAGCCAAAACCCACGAATCTATCCGCATTAAAAACTAAAGAGGGAAATTGGAAAAACAAATACTTTAGACCATTAAAGAAAAAGCTTTGGGAAATAAGAGGCAAACTGATAATCACTGGCTTGGGGCAAACCATCTCGCACGGTGCAAGGGTACCTTGGGATGAGCGCACTTACTCAGGAAACAGTTACTAGCCCTGGGGTGGGAGAAAGCTGCCCCCACATAGCGCCTCACCACCCCAGGCTCAGAAGCTAGCTCCCGGGCCCCACACCCTCGTCTCGCCCGGGGGCACCTTTCTTCTCTCAGCCCCACATTCCCCGCCTTCTTGTTGCTAGTGGTGTCCCTGGCTCAGCCTCCCCCACTCCCTAAACCTCCGCTCCGGGTCCCTGCCTTTACCGCTCCTGGAGTCAGCCGTCGCGCGCTCTGCCTCGCACCTCACCTCTGGGGCCGTAGTCGCCTCTCAGCAGCAGCACCACTCCGAGGCCCGCCAGCCTCGCTTCAGCCGCTACTTCCCCGCCCCCTCAGCCCGCCCGCACCAATCAATGCCCGGCTTGCAAGCCCGACCAATCAACCTCCTTCTCGAAACCAATCCTCGCGGGAGCTGCCCCTGAGCGACGGCGCTGCGCTGCGGGCTGGTACCCAATTACCCGGATGGAAATCAAAGCCCGGCCCACCAGGCCAGCCAATAGACTCCAGGGAAAGCCGACGAGGTTGAGATTGCACCTGCGGAGTATTAAACAGCCAATTAGAGGCTCAAGGAGTACTCCAGCCCATCTCCAGGCCAATTACCTAGGAGGCTTCCCCCGAGGTGGGGGTTGGGTTGGGTTGTAAATCAGCGCTCCAGAGGTGCAAGGGGGTGGAATCACTCAACCACATCACTGTTCGCACAAAATTAGTGCCTTTGTACAAAGCCAGTGCCACTCTGCAACCCAGTGACCATTGAGGAAGCCGCCTCCTGACGGGCGATCCTTTGCCTCGATCAGTTCGCATACTATGACGGAGACTCAGGAGACATGAAAAACGTCCCCCCCGCCTCATCCCGCGGGAAAACATTAAAAAAGCTTTGTAGAGATGGAGAAAAAGCCAAGCGGAAGGAATTGCGCCGCAGAGCGTGAGGAGCTCTGTTTATTTCCTGTCGAGGAGTGAACAGACAAGGATTGACACCACACTGCAGGAGAGATGAAGGACCCAAGTTCGGAGCAACCCGTGGTAAGGGAGCTGTGGGTAGTTCGGCCATCGGGGGCCCACCCTTCCCTGGGGATTAAAGGGAGACCGGTCAAGGCTACTGGCTCGAAGGCACAGGCTGCGGGTAGGGGGCCCGTTTCTGTGGGGCGAGGAAGGGGATGCAGACGGCGGTTTGCTTTGGAAGAGTGTATTCCAGTCGTGGTCTAGGTACGTGGACCGTTATGGACGGTTGGGCCCTGCTACCCACTCAGAGCGGCGGAGAGGCTCGCGAGATGGCCCCGATCCTTCCCCGCCTCCAGTCCCCGCCCCGCACTAGGGGCTCACCGTGCGGGCAGGGGTTGAGCGCTCCATGTAATGTGGGAATCGTGCCCACCAGCTTCTGTCACAATGCCTGGCACATGATAAGCATGCAGTAAATGTTTGTAAAATAAATGCAAGATTGTATGTTTAGTCAACTAAGGAGATGCCATTGAGCCTCAGTTTTCCGTTTTATATTAATTTTAAAAATATATGTGTTTCATTCTACCAAGGAATGAACAGATTTCTCATCCTTAAAAAAGCAACCGGTTTTACCAGATTCTTGTGGATTTTCCACAAGATTTCTATAATATGCATACATTAAATTTATATATATTATCCAGTTGATAACATGTTATATATGACTGTTTTGCAGTTTCTTTTTTCACGGTCCAGATATCTTTCAGTAGCAGTACGCATGTATCTGCCTAATAGTTAAGTTTCACAGTAAGCTTGAGGCATGTATTAAGGTTTATTCAATCAGTCGTTTAACATTATATTGACACCCCAGTATATTTTGTCTCTTGTATATTTGTACAGTAAACATTTAGGGCTGCAAACATTTAAGTCTGACCAGTGTGTGTATTGTTTTTTTTTTTTTTAATTTGGCTATATATAATATGCATACATTAAATTTATATATATTATCCAGTTGATAACATGTTATATATGACTGTTTTGCAATTTCTTTTTTCACGGTCCAGATATCTTTCTGTAGCAGTACGCATGTATCTGCCTAATAGTTAAGTTTCACAGTAAGCTTGAGGCATGTATTAAGGTTTATTCAATCAGTCGTTTAACATTATATTGACACCCCAGTATATTTTGTCTCTTGTATATTTGTACAGTAAACATTTAGGGCTGCAAACATTTAAGTCTGACCAGTGTGTGTATTGTTTTTTTTTTTTTAATTTGGCTATATACAATTTCACAAATTCTTTCTTCCACAAAGATTTTTCTCATTTGCATTCCACCAACAACATTTGAAAAGGATTTTGGTAAGTATAGTATTGCCAAATTGCCTTTCACAGAAGTTTTACCAGTTTTCTCTGCCATCAGCAAGCTTATACAGCCTGTTATAAAACTTCTGGATTTTTGACAATCTGATAGTGTAAATGGCATCTCACTGCAATTTTAATTTTCATTTCTCTTATAAGGTCGAGCATCTGTTAGTATGTTTAAGTGGCAATTATATTTTTCTGTAAATTGTCTGTTCTTATACTTTGGATATCTGATAAGGGTAGGATAAAAGCTTCCCAGGTGGCACTAGTGGTAAAGAACCCCTCTGCCAGTGTAGGACAGGTGAGAGGTGTGAGTTTCATCCCTGGGTTCAGGAAGATCCCCCGATCCCCCAAAGAACAGAATGGCTACCCACTCCAGTATTCTTGCCTGGAGAATTCCGTGGACAGAGGAACCTGGGTGGGCTACAGTCCATAGGGCCGTAACGAGTTGGACACAACTGAGGTGACTTAGCACACAAAACAAAATTAGATCTCTATTTCACACCTTAACACCAAAATAAATTCCAGGTGAACTAAATACTTACATATAAAAAAAGGTTATTTTAAAAGTATTTAAAGAAAACATAGGGTGATTTTTAAATAAGCTTAGATAGTAGAAGGCTTTTCTAAATATGATGTGAAACCTAGAAGTTATCAAAGAAAATGCTGACAAATTCAGCTCCATAAAAATAAAAAATACTTGCATAACAAAAAAAAAAGACAATAAAAAGAAGACAACATAGGACAAATTGGGATTGGGTGAATTGTGATTTCTTTATTCCTATCTCCAGTTCTAAAGAGTCCATTTTATTTCCTTGAAGAGTATTCTGAACAAGGTGTAGGTGGCAGCAGGTGAAACTAGTTAAAGTGTGGGTGGCCCAGAATTCAGTGGGCAGCTGTTTCTACTCCACAAGGCAAAGCAGGGAAGTAGACTGTAAATGGCAACCCACTCCAGTGTTCTTGCCTGGAGAATCCCAGGGACGGGGGACCCTGGTGGGCTGTCATCTCTGGGGTTACACAGAGTCAGACACGACTGAAGTGACTTAGCAGTAGCAGAGGGCTGGACAGGGAGGGATTCTCAATATAGTACTTCCAGAGCCTGCTGCTTACAGAGTTCCCTTCTTGGACAACATGCAAACCATTTAAATGATGCTCTATCTGAGGTTTTGGAAAACAACACAGTGGCTCTGCCCATTGCAGGATTTGCCCCATCGCTCAAGGGTCTTCACCAGAAACCAGCAACTGGGAGCATGGGTCTTAGTATCAGAAATTATGCTGGTGCTACTCTTCTGTCTTTAGGTCAGATTAATGAGTTGTGGCAGGCATCCTAGGAGAGAGACACTCTCCTCAGCCTCTTTGGCCACTGCCATCCAACTCGAAGTCTTCCTCCTTAATCGCCCTTTACAAAGCAGTTTGGAGGAAGAGGATTCAGGAGTTCCTTATCTCACACACTCTCCAGCCTGCATCACCACCACACTGACTTCTTAGAGCGAAAGTCCTGAAAAAAAAAAGACAATAAAAAGAAGACAACATAGGACAAATTGGGATTGGGTGAATTGTGATTTCCTTATTCCTATCTCCAGTTCTAAAGAGTCCATTTTATTTCCTTGAAGAGTATTCTGAACAAGGTGTAGGTGGCAGCAGGTGAAACTAGTTAAAGTGTGGGTGGCCCAGAATTCAGTGGGCAGCTGTTTCTACTCCACAAGGCAAAGCAGGGAAGTAGACTGTAAATGGCAACCCACTCCAGTGTTCTTGCCTGGAGAATCCCAGGGACGGGGGACCCTGGTGGGCTGTCATCTCTGGGGTTACACAGAGTCAGACACGACTGAAGTGACTTAGCAGTAGCAGAGGGCTAGACAGGGAGGGATTCTCAATATAGTACTTCTAGAGCCTGCTGCTTACAGAGTTCCCTTCTTGGACAACATGCAAACCATTTAAATGATGCTCTATCTGAGGTTTTGGAAAACAACACAGTGGCTCTGCCCATTGCAGGATTTGCCCCATCGCTCAAGGGTCTTCACCAGAAACCAGCAACTGGGAGCATGGGTCTTAGTATCAGAAATTATGCTGGTGCTACTCTTCTGTCTTTAGGTCAGATTAATGAGTTGTGGCAGGCATCCTAGGAGAGAGACACTCTCCTCAGCCTCTTTGGCCACTGCCATCCAACTCGAAGTCTTCCTCCTTAATCGCCCTTTACAAAGCAGTTTGGAGGAAGAGGATTCAGGAGTTCCTTATCTCACACACTCTCCAGCCTGCATCACCACCACACTGACTTCTTAGAGCGAAAGTCCTGCATCTCTCAGAGAGATGGATACTGCGGGGAGAACGGTGGCAGGGGGACAGCAGAGCAGCTGGAGGCAACAGTATGTTTTCTTATAGGATCTGTCCTATCACTTGCTCTTACTTATGCAATTAGCTACTTCACACCATAGCCCTTCCTAGCCTCTAATGGACCTGGAGAGCACAGGCAGCCTAACCTTCACCTTTCTCCCTGCCTGCCACCTGAGGCTTCTCCCAGCAGAGGTTCTATAAGCATTTTTGTCCATTGCGTGCACCGGGTATTCTCACAGGGGTCTGTAACTCTCAAAGTTAAGGATCATTGCCTTGCAGCATGCTCTTCCTTTGAATCAGGGAAACAGCCCAGCAAAGGACATAGGGAAATTAGAGTATCTCAGGAACCAAAATAGGGAGTGTGGAAGTGCTGCCAGAATGTCTTTGGGTCCACATTTCTCTCAGCTTAGATGAGATCGTGTCTGAAATGAAAGAGAGGGAGGGAGAGAGAGAGGATTGGGCAGGATGATCTCAGGAAGGTTCTCTCAAGCAGTAGGCAGGTGAATAGAGCTGAATTCTTCTAGAGAGTAAAGTAGTTCACCAATCATCCCACTGTACTGGAAATTCCTGAGCTGGCACTCTGTAACCTAAGAGGTTGTTAAGGTTAGAACTCTGAAAAGCACCTACGAAATCTGAAGCCTCCATTTTTAATCACAAGAGGCTGTGTTGCTGGCATCCAGGCATTTCATCTGATTTCTGGAATTTCTGCTTCTTTCTGCTGGTCCCTGGGGCAGAGGCAAGGACACTGGGAGAGGAGACTGAGAAAAAAAGATTAAAAACCAGCAACTGATTCTCTGCTTCCTGAATCAGGTGCATTACAGTTACTGAGAGAAGGTGAGGATCAACAGCTGACCCCAGTTTTCCTTAAGAGTTGGTCAGAGTAAGTGGGGCGGAGGATGTCCCCTGGATTTTACCTTTCTTACAGGTCAGTTTCTGCAGCCGAGAGACCCTGGGGAAGCGGGTAATGAGAGCAGACAGTGACTGGAGCTGTACGACGATGTCATGGAAAGCATTTGGCTTTTGAGTCGACAGCCCTAAGTTCAGAAACAGCTCTCTTACTTATTAGCTCTGTGTACTCAAGCATGTTACTTAATCTACCTGACCTTTAGTTCCATCAGCCAAGATTCCCTATCTTATAGGGTTGATGTGAGGATTAAATGAGAAATCCTACATATAACACATAAAATAAGTGTTATTTCTTTTCTATCTCCATGGCCGTCGCCCCAGGGGAGAGCTGGCACTGGATTGCCTGTGATGTGGACCATAGCATTCTTGCACATACACACATACCACTTGCCCATGTCTTTGGTTGTCATCACACACTTGTCCACACACAGACACATACCACCCCCACCCCGACCCCCCCAGCTAAAGCAGCTTTTCCAAACAGGTGAGGTAAGCAGTTGGCTTACTGATGATGGTACAGGCTGTGGTACAAGTGCTCATCCCAGTAACCTTGTTACAGTAATTAGTGTCGCTCGTTGAAGGTGTTCTGGAAAGGCTATATCAGGAGAGCACGGGGTGGTAGTGGGCGTAGGGGAGCCCCACAGGCATTTCCTCTAGGTGGAATGTGTTTTTAGGGGGGATACTTTCCTTATCTGTGCTGGGTAGGCTCTAGTCTACACCTAGAGTTATAACATCTGGAGCTGTGTTGTCTAATACAGTAGCCACTGGCTACATGTAGCTATTGAACACGCGAAAGATAGCTGGTGTGACTGAGGAGTGGAACTTAAAATTTGTTTCATTTCAGTTAATTTAAGTGTTAAAACCAATATTTAGTTATGGAAAACTTTTTTTTGGCTACACCGAGCTACATGTGGGATCTTAGCTCCCTAACCAGGGATTGGAACCATGCACTCCTACAGTGGAAGCAGAGTCTTAACCACTGGACTACCAGGGAAGTCCCTAGCAAACTTTTAATATAGTTGGAACAACTTGGATGTATGAGTTGATTTTTTCCAACAGTGAATTTTATGAAACTACATACAGATCAGATATTTCTGGTGAAAATTTAGTTACCAAATTGGAATGTGCCATAAGTGTAAAGGAGCCTATGTTTCAAAGGCCTAGTATGAAAAAATAATGTGAAATATTTCATCACTCATTTTTATATTGATAACATGTTGAAATGATCATAGTTTGGGTACACTGGGTTAAATAAACTATAGTCTTAA
Source organism: Madoqua kirkii (assembly GCA_006408675.1). NCBI lineage: Eukaryota > Metazoa > Chordata > Mammalia > Artiodactyla > Bovidae > Madoqua > Madoqua kirkii. The sequence goes on from SJYC01133054.1 coordinate 26,766, forward strand.
AATTAATTGTATCTGTTTCTTTTTTTTTTTTTTTTCAATGTGATACCAGAAAATTTGAAATCACTCACGGGATTTCCCTGGTAGCTCAACTGGTAAAGAATCCACCTGCAATGCGGGAGACCTGGGTTCGATCCCTGGGTTGGGAAGATCCCCTGGAGGAGGGCATGGCAACCCACTCCAGTATTCTTGTCTGGAGAATCCCCGTGGACATAGCAGTCTGGGGGGCTCCTGTCCCTGGGGTTGAAAAGAGTTGGACATGACTGAGTGACTAAACACAGCACCGCACAAGTGACTCGCAGTCTGTCTCTCCTGGGCTGCTGTGGAGGCCATGGGGCACAGCCAGCAGCAGCTCCTGATCTAGACACACGGCGTCTGTTCCCCACTGCCTCAGGGAGGGGGTACTTCCCAGAGGAGATTTCCCAGAACCACAGTGCTGCTTCAGCCCTTTTCTGCATTGCACTGTGCACAACTGAAAGGAGAACTTCTGGCACCTGTCCCCCAAGTCCCAGTCTAACAAGCAGCTGGTGGAAGATTTTGGAGATGGGGGAAAGAGGGGCGTGCTCCAGGGGAACCTTTCTGGTGTCTTATAACCTGGAGAGGAGAGGCTGCTGCAAAGCTAAGAGAGCTGTCTGTGCGTGGTGGGGGGCAGGGTTGGAGGCTCCGTCACTCTCCAAACTGCTTGGCTTCACATTCACCTCTGCGTCCTCTCCGCCCCACCCCCACATTCCCACCTCTGCCCTGCTGAAGAGTTTGCCTACTGGTGAGGTCTGGCTGCCTCCATATGGTGCCAGCTTCTCTCACCTGTCAGGGATAGTTGGGCTGGGAGTCTTCTAATAAGTAGAGTCCCCCCAGAGCAAGGACTATGACTTCAGGAATGGCTCGGAACCTGATGATGCTTGCGGATTGTTGGGTGAGGGATGGGTGCGGGCCCAGAAGATGGAGGGGAACTGAGGATGCTGTGCAGATGCTGCTGCAGAGAGAGGGGGGGGAGGGAGAAAGAGAGGCTCCCCGGGACCTCGTGACTCTCCACTTCTCGGTCCCTCCTCCCAGCTCCTTTCCTCTCCTTTCACTCCTCCCCTTCCGATGATGCTGAGACTGCTTCTACTTCTCTTGAGCTCTCAGCATCTCCACTTTTTCTGACACTGCTTTGCCCTCTCTTTGAAGCACCCTCAGAGGCAGTCAGCATCTTCTCCCACTCCACCTAGCATCTGAGGTCTCCATAAGGACAGCGGAAAGGCGTGTAGTTCCTGCTGCTCCTTCTTCCCTCCACTCGTCACTAGAGCTCACAGTGCCCCTCCCCCCTCACTCCAAACCTAGTCCTGTTGTTTTCTGGGTCTCTCTCCTTTGACAGCTGCAGATTCTCATTTTGTGGAGGTTCTCTTGCTTTCCACCAAGGGCACTAGGGATCTGCACAACAGGACTGGTCAGGAGATTCCAACTAGAATGAAAAGAAAGGGGAGTAGCTGGGTGTCCTGGGCTGGAATTTCTGCAGAGGGGGTCCTTTGGAAGGCAGAGACTCTCTCCTCCAACTCTGGAGATGGAGCGCACAGAGGAGAGGGCTAACGGGGAAATGGGCTGGGGGTGCTGATCTTTTCAGGCATGGCGGGCAACCTTTTGCATAAACCTTCGGCTGTCAGGCTCGTTAGATTCAGGCAAGGTCATTGTTACAGGCTTAATAGGCAGGCAGAAGGGTAGGAAGCGGGATTCTGACAGAAGGGACGGAAAAGACTGAAGTAAAGAAAACTCGAGCGATCACGTTTAGTTGTGGCTGCCACTGTCATGGCCTTTAGATAGAAGGTTTAATGATGTGACAGCAGCTTTAATGATATGGCGGGGGTCGGGGGCTCATGCAAACCCAGTGCCGGTGTGTAGTCTGTGCCCCCCCGGTCCCCAGTCCCCCGTCACATCCTCTTCTCTAGCTTGAGGCCATTGGCCTGAGTTCCTTGTGCCTAGAGAGGGGGTAGAGCAGCAAGGGGGAGGGAGGGACACCACCTGGGTAAGGAGCAGACTCCAAGAAGCAGTTGCGCTTTCCAGCCCCAGCCCCGAAGTAGCCCTATCACTGTGGTCGGCAATTGGTATTGGTTGTTCAGGGTATGTGTAAGTGTGTGTGAAGGAAGTCTGGAGTTTAGACGGGCAGACTGGAGGGTTATAGTTCCTGCTCTGTATGTGGTGTGTGGGGAGGGCTGGGCTGACTACAGGATCTACACCTTCCGTTTCCTGAGACTCTCAGGGAAGAGATGACAGTGCTGTCCTTAAACTGTAAAAGCCTGAGGAGACAGGCAGGCCACGAGGAGGCAGCATCTGCTCCTGGCGCGGTGTGGGCAGAAGGTGGGGAGAATCGGGGCCGTTTGGGATGAATGTCCAGTCCAAGCAGCCTTGGTTCTCTCCCACTGTGGTACCTGAAGCTGGCCTAGATGAGGCCCCACTGTGGAAGGAAAGGTCAGAAGAGCTTGGCAGTGACCCGGTTACCCCCAGAGTTCTTATCCCCGGAGGTCCGAGGAGCCACAAAGTCGAAGGTCACATGATGTTTGACCCGGCCTTTGCCTTTGCTCCAGAGGGCTATGAGGCCAAAACAGAGGGTCACCGAGGTGAGGAAGGGGAGGAAGCCAACCGCCAGCACCATAGCTATACCTCTGCTGTCCAAGAAGAAAGGCCCTGGGATCCCTGGCGAGGTGATGTTGGGGTCAGAGAGAGTGCCATTCGGTGGTTCAACTTGGATCACTTCCAGCCAGGTCCTCAGGGAGTCATTCCCCGCCACGTTGCTGACCACACAGACATAGGCCCCTCTATCCCGGAGTTGCACAGAGCGGATCTCCAGCGTCCCATCCTGTAGGACCCTCATTCTCCCAGCCTTCCCCAGCCGAACCCCCTGAGGCCTCATCCAGGAGACAGTGGGGGCTGGATCCCCATCTCCAGAGCAGGAGAAAACGGCATGCCCCCCCTCCTCGCCATGACCCAGCGCGGCCCGGATTTTCGGATCAGGGCTGGTCGGCAGGTGAAGTGCCCTGGAGGTAAGATGTCTGAAAACTCTCTCAGGCTTTTTCCCTGGACATGCTGGGGGCCAGCACAGGCAGGTGGGGTCGAGCCAAAGTCCAGGCGGTGGCGGAGCCGGAGCAGCCAGAGGAGGCGGCAGTCGCAGGTCAGGGGGTTACCTGACAGCCTCAGGGTGACCAGTTTGTCTGGAGAAGGGAAGGCTGTTTCCTCCAGTGTCTGAAGGGCGTTGTCTGCCACATCCAGGAGGTGGAAGGCCGTCAAGCCATGGAAGGCGTGGGCCGCAATGGAGGTGAGGCAGGCACCTGACAGTCGGAGCTCCTGGAGCCGCACCAGGGAACTGAGCCTGCGGGCTGGGATGGCCGAGATGGGGTTCTGAGAAAGGTCCAAGGCCCTGAGGAAGCTCAGGTGGTGCAGTGCTTGGAAGGGCACTGAGCTCAGGTTGCAGTGGGTGATGGCCAGGCTGCTGAGATTGAGCCCGCCTAGGCTCCCTGGCTCCAGAGCCTCCAGAGCTGGCCAGTGGTGGATCTCCAGCTCCCTTAGCTGCCCCAGCCCCCGCAGCGCCCCCGCCGGCAGCCTCCCGATGTCCAGTTCTCTGAGCCTCAGGGCCCCCAGTGCCGGGAGGCGGGCCAGGGCTGGGCCGGGCACGGTGCTGAGGTTGCAGCGCTCCAGGGTGAGGGTGCTCAGTTTGGCCAGCCCAGCAAAAGCTCCCGGAGCCACAAACACCAGGTGGTTGTCCCCAACCTCCAGCTGCTGGAGGTTGCCTAGCTCCCTGAAAGCGCCATCAAGGAAGAGGACGATCTGGTTGAGGCGAAGGTCCAGCAGTGTGAGGGCAGACAGGCCCGCGAAGACCCCGGGCCCCATGATTCGCAGCCGGTTGCCCTGCAGCCTCAAGGTGAGTAGGCTGCGCAGGCCGTGGAAGGCCCCTGGCTCCAGGGTGGACAGCTGGTTGTAGCTCAGGTCCAGTTCCCGGAGCTGCCCAGGCGGGAGAGCATTCCCTGCTGAAGCCCCCACAGACGGTTCCCACTCAGGTCCAGGAGCTCAGTGTCTGGCGGGAGTCCCCCCGGGACAGCCTCCAGTCGCCGGTGGGCGCAAAGCACTGCCTGGGGTTGGGAGGTGCAGTCACACACAGCAGGGCAGTTGCTGCTGCTCCCCAATGCCGGCAGGAGGAGCAGGAGGAAGACGGGGGGCCACGGGGGCCAGGCTTGCTTTGGAGCTGTGGCCGCAGCCATGCCTTCTTTGCTCCTGGAACAGAGGATGACATGGCCCTTTTTGGAAAGTGGCTCAAATGATGGGTACCATGGATTTCCCTGAGTCTCCGTAGAGGAGAGGGATTGAGCTACCTGTCCTAGTGTGGCTGGGTAGTGTGCAAACACAGGAGAGAGTTGGCATACACTCCCTGGAGCCTCCTCTTTGGGGACTCTCTGCTCCCCTCCACCACCCCTGGGTAACAGGCTGAGCGCTTACTAGCTCTTGGAACCCTAATCTAGTGGGGAAGGTTTTATGGGAACAGGACAGGAAGCAGCAGGGAAGTAACTTTTGAGTTTCCCTCTGTCTCAGAGATCCAGAAATACCCAGGTCCCTTCTCCCGATAGCTGCTCTCCTAGTCTCTGCCCTGTCCCTCTCTGCCCACCCTTTTCTCATTTATCTGCCCACAGCTTTGTCTAAGGCTTACGGGGGTCATACCCCTGGATCCTGATCAGAGAGAGGCCTCACCTTGACTAAGTCATCCAAGCCAGGGAAGCATGTGGGCCTCAGTTCGGCCCCCCAGGCTCCACTCACTGCCTCTCTGCCTTCCTCCAGCCTGGCCCAGGGCCCGAGGCCCCAGACTAACACGAGGCAGTCTCCCCAGAACGCCTTATGGATGACGGCCAAGCTACACATTAAATGTGGCAGAGGATACAGGGCACACGTGAATCCCTCACCAGAGCCCCAAGGGCAGCCCACCTCCTCTGTAGATGACGTTGGGTGTAAGGGACCCAGGAAAGGCCGAGCATTGTTGCTTGGTCCTCAGACTTGGGCTTCTCTCATGCCCTGCTGTGGTGTTTTGATTCAAACCCTGCATGGGAGTCTGAGGGAGGTCTCTTGTTGCCTTTGGCCTCTGCTGCTTGAGAAAGGCACAAGAGACACACTGGGAGCCAGGGAGGCACACACAAGTAAGGAGGGACAGTGTCTGACCGGATACTGTGGTGGGAGTAAGCAGGCCCTTGGCTGGCATAGGAGATCTTGGCACAGGCTGTGTGCCCAGTCTGTCAACTTAGTTTCTGGGTGCCAGGTGCCTGGGAAAAATTAGGAAGATGGTGACTGTGATGACCACTGGAGGCTGAATGAGGTGACAGAGGAGAAAAGATGCCACGGGCCCACCCTGTTCAATGACCGCTGGGACCCCAGGGGAGGGGAAGTACTGGAATTGGCAAGGGATGGCTGCAGAGACAGGACAAGAGCGAATTAATGCTCCCTGGGAGGCAGGATGCCTGGGTTTCTTTCTAGCTGCAGATCCCAGTTACCTTTGACCTTTCAGACTCCTGACTTTCTGGGCCCTATGAGGTCAGCTTTCTACCACATGGGCCACTTTCTCCCAGGTGGAACTTAGGAAAGACAGTTTAAGAGACAGTGTGATTTTTCCCCCTTTATTTCCCACACTATACCCCTTCCCACAAGGATCATTCAGGTGGCTACCCTACAGCTATTTCAGGGACCATAGTATAGTTCAGGAAGGAAGAAAGAGGCCGAAAGAGCAAGGGTCGTGGGACACTGTTCTGAGGCTTGGGCATGAGAAAGAATGGCCCAGCTGAGGCTACTGAGCAGGCTCCTCTGTTCCTTATCCCAAACTAACAGGTATGGATGGCATGCTAAGAATTCTCCAGGGAGCAATGTCCCAGCTTCCCTCATCCCTGCCGCTCCTCCCCCAGTGCCTGTCCTGGGTAGTCCACCTGACAGCTAGCTCTTTATCACTGCTGCTGCAGTTCTGCTCTTCCTTCTTTCCTGCATTCAGCAAAAGTGCAGTGAAGCGTGTAACCCACTTTCCCCCTTCCCACTCTTGTGAGCATCTTCTTAGTCTCCAGGGTCTGCCAGACCAGGGGCTGGCAGGTCCAGCCCCCTTCTCTTTAAAGGTGGCTAATGTAATCACAAGCTTCCTTTGCTAAGCTCCGTGGGTATGGGACTGGCTCCCGGCCACTTTGCAGGAAGAGATAGGTGGCAGAACCACTTCTTTCTCTCCTCATGTGGGCTGGGGTCCAGGGGCATCACTCTCAAGTGGGGGTCTTTCTTCTTCTTGTCTCTGCGTGCCAGTCCAGGGACACATTTGATACTGGACAGCCTCTTTAAAGCAGACCTGAGTGAAGCATGGGGAACTACATGGGGGTCAGGGGGGCTCCTGGAGGAAAGATCTCTGGAATATCTACACTGATTGCAAAATAATCCTTCCCAGAAGTAGAGCGCCTGAGAAATGGAGGGAGAGCTCCTTGGAGTCCTTTTGCCCAGGGGCACCTGGGACATCTTACTTTTCCCATCAAAGTCCTAAGGGGGCCAAGATCAATGGTGGGCTGGGGGCAGAGTGGGCACAAACCCTCTAGCCGTCGTGGGTCTGGCCTTGTCTCAGCATGTTATGGAGAAGGGCAGCTGCAGCTCCAGGACAGGAGGTGGGGGCACTTACCGGAGAAGCCGGAGGGTGGCATCAAGTTGGGCACCGCATCTGTCCAGGGCTGGGGGCCCGTCCCATTCAAGCTGCCCCTTGGCCCGCACCTCCCCGTGTGCCTCACTCCCCGCCTGCCTGCCTGCCGGGCTGCTGCTGCTACTGCTGCTGCGGCCGCCTGCTGCCAAGACCGAGGCAGAGAGAAGAGCCAGAGAGCATTTCTCCTGTTTTTTTTTTTTCCTCTCTTTTAAACCAGGCGAGAATGAGTCTGCAGCAACCCTGTTGGTGCAAAATAAATAAATAAAGCAACCGGGGAAGGCTGCAGCAGTGGCCGCTACAGGCTGGCAGTGGAGGGGAGGGAGCGCAGGGAGAGGTTTGGAGCCCCAGGGGTGGGAGGCTTGGCAGCTCCACAGTCTCTCGGACATCCTGACTCCCCCTGGGGAGCTCTGGGGCCGGCCAGGCATTCTCCATAGGGTTGTCTTTCAGTCTCCCAAATGCCGGGAGATTCTGTGCCACCTCTCATTCTAAATGTCCCCTGTGGGTATCATTTGTGGGGAAAGTTCTCAGTCCAGAACACCCGCTGTGGTGCTTAGTCTGAGATTGCTTCAGTGGGGAGAGGGGGCGTCCCTGATAGCTCCCTCCCGTCTATGGGGGGCGGCTCAGGGTAAGGGGCTAGCATCCTTACAGTGTTGATGGATGGCCTTGTCTCAGCATGTTATGGAGAAGGGCAGCTGCAGCTCCAGGACAGGAGGTGGGGGCACTTACCGGAGAAGCCGGAGGGTGGCATCAAGTTGGGCACCGCATCTGTCCAGGGCTGGGGGCCCGTCCCATTCAAGCTGCCCCTTGGCCCGCACCTCCCCGTGTGCCTCACTCCCCGCCTGCCTGCCTGCCGGGCTGCTGCTGCTACTGCTGCTGCGGCCGCCTGCTGCCAAGACCGAGGCAGAGAGAAGAGCCAGAGAGCATTTCTCCTGTTTTTTTTTTTTCCTCTCTTTTAAACCAGGCGAGAATGAGTCTGCAGCAACCCTGTTGGTGCAAAATAAATAAATAAAGCAACCGGGGAAGGCTGCAGCAGTGGCCGCTACAGGCTGGCAGTGGAGGGGAGGGAGCGCAGGGAGAGGTTTGGAGCCCCAGGGGTGGGAGGCTTGGCAGCTCCACAGTCTCTCGGACATCCTGACTCCCCCTGGGGAGCTCTGGGGCCGGCCAGGCATTCTCCATAGGGTTGTCTTTCAGTCTCCCAAATGCCGGGAGATTCTGTGCCACCTCTCATTCTAAATGTCCCCTGTGGGTATCATTTGTGGGGAAAGTTCTCAGTCCAGAACACCCGCTGTGGTGCTTAGTCTGAGATTGCTTCAGTGGGGAGAGGGGGCGTCCCTGATAGCTCCCTCCCGTCTATGGGGGGCGGTTCAGGGTAAGGGGCTAGCATCCTTACAGTGTTGATGGCTGCCTGGCCTAGGAACCTGGGTCCTCATGCAGAAATGAGGCTTCAGAGCAGCACTAGCATAACCTTCATTACGGCTCCTCCCACCTGACACACACACCTCTTGCCTTTGCAATCATTTTATAAAGAATGGCACAAGTTGGAGTTTATGTTTACACTCCCCTGAGAGGAAAAAAAAAAAAGAAAAACCAAGCCTCCTGACCACCTGCTGTTTCCCTCCAAGCAGGGCACACAGCTATTTATAAAACCAAGAAGTTCTCCACCTTGCTGGACCCCGCGGTATCCACAGAGAGAGTGCTGGAATAGCATCTGCTTCCTTTCTCATAACAAGAGCAGGGCTGCACGGTGGGGACCAGACAACTAGTACTCCAAGGGGGTGTTCTTGGCCCTGTGACTGATCAGTGTCCAGCTACCTCTTCTTTTAGGATTTCTTGCAACTGAAGACAGCTGGGGCTGGCATAGAGTTTGGGCCACCCCTGGCCTAAGACTGGCAAACTAGGGCACCAGGTGAAATGTTCTGGGGTCCTTTAGGATTGGGACTCTTCCCTGGGGCTGCTAAATTCCTCTGAGCTGTGACCTCAAGGAAGACAGATTGTGTCAGATTAAATGTGTCTATAGAGCTGCATGACTGCAGGTTGAGTGTGTGAGTATGTTTCACCTGTCTGTGGATGTGTGAACCCCTAAAGTCTATTTTTAAAGTGCACATAAGAAGTCTGAGTTCTGTCTGTCTGTGATGTTCTTGGTCTTCATCATACCCTATCCCTATATGCAAATCCCATAAAATTATCGTCCCCAGCCCCTCCCTTACTCCCATCCCACCCTTACCATTCACATATCCAGTTGTTTTTTTTTTTTTTTTAAGACCCCAGAGGGCCTAACCATCTCCTTGATGAGCTGGAAGGAAGGGGGCAGGCAGAAAACTTAGTGATGCAGATTCATGTTATACGCAGGTCCTTCTGGGCTCCGGCCGCCAATCTCCAAGCTTGTTGCACCACCCCAGCCAAAGCCCCAGGGAAATGCAATGAGGTATTTCAAAGTCCTATTCTTAGCTTCTGAGTCCAGAGTTGAGTTCCATTCATCCAGGGTGTCCTGGAACCCCCTTTTGTCCTGAGGATACCTAGGTCCTCCGAGAGGTCCTTGTATCCCACCCCAGGCCTCCCAGAAGCTGGGGGTGACAGGGCATGGGAAAGGAGCCCAGACAAAGCTGAGGCTGGGGACGGAGTCCCTCCATCCTGACCCTCTGGCTCTTGGCCTGCTGCCAGGCAGGCCGGTGGGCTGAAACCCAGTCTCAGCGTTTGTTTACCCATCCCCTCAAACAGTCAGAGACCACCCTCCAGGGGCCACAGGAAAGGAAGAGACCAAGGGGAAGGTGAGCCAGCAGGCTCTAGGAAAGGGAACAGAGTCCCTCCTCCAGGTCACTCGGACAGTCCCTCGGGTGACTCGATTTCAGTGCTGAAGAGTTCCTTGTAGAGTGGCGGGAAAGCAGCTTGGACCACGATAGGGTGAAGATGCTGGAAGGTTTGCAGCTTTTCCACGTGCTGGCTACACAGGCTCCGCAGCTTCCCCTTGGGTGGCAGCTGGAGGTGGGTTCATGGGGAAGGAGGGTGAGTACTGCAGCTCTGTCCCCAGGTCAGAGAAGTCCTCCCATCCTTCCTGGGCTGGGATGGCCCTCTGTACTCTCTCCCTGCACACTCAGCGCTTGTGGGTCAGCCAGATCCCGCTCGTAGGGGTAGGTCTGTATTCAAGGAACTGGAGGCACGTGAGAACCGCAGTGGGGCAGGAACATGATTTCTGGCTGAACCCCCCAAATGGTGTTCCTGCTACTCCTTAAATGAGCCCTGGTCAAGACTCTCTCACTCTCTTGTCTTTTGTAAAACATGTTTCTGCCGTCCATGTGGCATGTGGGCTCTCAATTCTCTGACCAGGGATCGAGCCCATGTCCTCTGCACTGGAAGCATGAAGTCTTAATCGCTGGACCACCAGCAATTATAAAACCCATGCTTTTATAATAGTGAAAGTCTGTGACTCTTTTACACACTGTTAGGCGCCTGTTTGCCTTCGTTCATGCTGTTCCCCTTACCTGGAATGCGTTTTCAGTTCTTCTGTGCTTGGCTAATTCTTACTCACCTTCAGTGTCACCTCCTCTAGGACTATTTCCCTGGATTAAAGGTCCCTTCCTTTGGGCTTCCCTCTGTGTAGCACTTAAATCCCATTTTAGGAAAATGATCCAATTTATCTATCTCTCCAGCCTAGATTTAAGCTCCTTGAGTCTCTCTCCCTCCCTCTCCTCCCCTACTCTCTCTCTATCCTCTGTAGCTATCATACTGCTTGCACACGGCAAATGCTCAATAACTGTTTCTTTGGACTAAGCAATTTCCAAACAGATACCCAACACTGCAAATAGTAAACCAACATTGCCAGCACTCAGCCGGTGGAGGGGAATGAAAAAGGCCCAGAGATCCATGAGGAGACAGAGGCAGAGAGACCTCAACCGAGAAAGACTGAGAAAACCATTTATCTTCTGCAGTTTCCTGTATCACCAAATGAGGCTTAAAAGCACCTCTCACCAGCCACCATCCCTTTCTCCCCAGGTTAGTTATCTAGGAGAGGGACAGTCAGGGAAGAGCAGGCAGCATGGGATCCCTTGATACCTCTTGAATTCATCCTCTCTTCATTCCTCCTGCTTTATCTTGCATTTGTTTGGGCCATTACAATAGCGTCATTCATTCATTCTTTCATTCATTCTCATTATATGTGTTGAGAACCTTTTGGCTAGGGCACTATGATGGGCTGTGGTGATGCATCGGTGAATAAAATAAAATTTCTACCTTTATTAAATGTATATTCTAGTAAGGAAGCCAGAAAATAAATATTAGAAAACTTCTTCTTCAAAAAAAAAACCAATAAAGCAGACTGATGGGTAGAAAGCTTTTTGGATGGGGTGGTCTGGGAAAACCTCTCCAGAATAAAGGGAGGGAGCAGGTTGTTTGGAAAACTAGGGGAAGTAGCATCCAGGCACCTGGGAACAGCAGGCGCAAAAGCCCTGAGAAGCAACTTGATGTGTTCAAGGAATAGCAAGGAGGCCAGTGCTGCTGGAATGGGTGACTGAGAGGGCAGTGGAAGGAGAGGAGGCGAGCAAAGAAGTCGGGGGTCATGCCGTGAGGCCAGTTGGCCACGACAGAGACTCTAGATTTGATTCTCAGCGTGATGGCAGCTACAGGAGCACTGAGGGGTGCCGTGTGGCTGCAGTAGGACAGACATGTGGAGCAGGGGTCCAGCCGGAGGCCTCTCTAATGGTCCAGGTGAGCACTGACAGCAAGAGGGTGGCGGTGGGGAGGTGACGTATTCCGAAGGTGGATTCCACCAGATTTGCTTTCCAACTGCCCTCCCAGGTGCTGCTCCTCCTGAACTATTCTACCAGACTTGAGGTTTATGTAGGGCAGAGACTGTCATTTAAGTCATTTCTATATTCTCAGCACCCAGCACAGTGCCTGGCACACAGCAAGGGTCCATTGCTTGAACCATTCCATAAATGGTCCCCTTACATTGGTTCCAAATTAAATTGCCTAAAAAATAGCTCTGATGATATCATTCTTCTAGCCTTTGGTGCTCTCCATTGCCTGGAAATAAAGTCTTAATTCTCTAATATGGCATTGAAGGTCCTCTCTGATTTGCTCCCTGACCTAATTTTTAAGGTTGTCTTCTGGTACTTTCCTGCCCCCATCAATCTATCCCAGCTTCCGATCTTAACATGTAGTCAAAATGTTCCACCAGCTACTCTCCATATACACATTATCTTGCCTCCTTCTTTTTGCTCATATTGTTCCCTAAGCCTGGAATGCCTATCCCACCCCTCAATGCCTGTTAAAGTAAATATTTCATGGCCTAGTTTAAATGCCACCTTCACTAGGAGCATTTATGAGCCTCTCCTTTTGCCCTCAAGTTATTTTTAACCCCTATTCCATGCTGTCACATTTCCCCAATATTAGTAATATATCAGGGGCACAGAGATGTGGTAGACAGAGCCCCGGGACTTGCATTTATCACCCATGATTGTGTAAACTTGAACAAGTCATTCAGGTCTCCTTATCACTACAGGGAGATTTTTAACATCTCTCTTACTGACTGAATTGTCACAAAGATGAGTATATCTGGGAAAGCACGTTGTTAATCACATTATTATTTTATCCCGTATCACATCCTATTCTGCTTTAGAATCATTGGTATACAAATCTCTTCTTCACAGCAGGTTAAAAACTCTTGGTGGGGTAAGGACGGCATCTCTGTATCTTTCCACTCACAGTACAAGCATGTGCTGGTAAGCGGTGGCTCTATTAAACTGAATTGTTCCCTGGAGGTCCCTCCCAATTTCAGGCTCCCTAACTTTTCATCTGTACCCACACAGAAGTGACTGCTCAGTCCCCGTGTCCTGTGCTGTTGCAAGCTCTCTCGTACAACTTAGCTCTCAGGCATTTCCTCCTCTGGACCCTCAGACCCTGGTCCTTGCAAACCCTGAGGTCACAGATCTGGCGCCAGGCCTGACCTCCTCTGTCCCAGGGACTGCTCCTACCTTTGCCAGGATGCCTTGGCGATGAGTCTTGCAGAGATGATGATGAAAGGCCAGCTCCAGATTGCAGTGCAGCTGTTCTACTTTCCTTTTCTCTTGGAGCCCTGGCCGGTCTGAAGGAGGGGATGGGACCACAGCAAAAACAAGAAAGAACATGGACGTTAACTTGCCCTAAAAGGTGTGTCATTCTGGACCTCTGTGCTGAACGGAGACCTTCTTAGCTGAGTGAGAGACAGTGTAGGGGTGTGGGTGTGTGTTGTTTTGGAGTTAGTAAGCTGTGGGGCCTTGGGTAGCTCTCTATAAGGAAAACTGGGGAGAGATGAGAGAGATGAGACATTCTGATCTCCCAGTTCCAGGCTGCCTTCTTCTGGCACCTGATATTTCACATAGCTAATTCAGTGCTCTCCACTAAAATTCTGCTGTGGGGAAGAAAAGATACCCCCTTCACCCCGACTTGGCAAAGATGGCCCCAGAGAGGAGCTGGGCCTTGTGTAGCCACCTAGGTCAGCCCTGGGCCTTCTGCAGCACCCTGTGGCTAACTTCAAGAGACAAACCACCTTTTGTCCTGACTCCATAAAATAACCAGAAGTCATCTTTTCAGTCTTTATTTCCAGGTCAAGGGGCATGTTTCAGTCTCTACTCGTTGGCAGAGCCAGTGGACTGGTAACTTGGTCTACAGACTCAGGTTAGTAGCACAATCCACTTCCCCAGCTTCTCGGAATCCTTGGCATTCAGCTGGGCTCACCCAGCCCACTCCATTCTCTGGAGTGGACATCCAGAGTCCTGCCCTGATGGCAGGTAGCCTTTTGTTTTTATTTTTGGCTCTGTCCTAGGACTTGTGGGATCTTAGTTTGCCCACCAGGGGCTGAACCCGCACCCTCAGCAGTGAAAGTGTGGAGTCCTAACCACTGGGCCGCCAGGGAATTCCTGATGGCGTGTTGCCTTAAAATGAGTTCACACAGAGCAGCGATTCTCAAGCTTGGTGGCATGTTACAATAACGTACAAGAGGCTGTGAAAAATTCTGGTGTTCCGGCTACACCTGAGATCCATGATGTCAGAGTCACAGCACTCATTTTTTAAAGCTCCACAGGTGATGCCAGGGTGGAGCCACAACAGAATCCCTGGCAGGGACTCACATGCAGTCTAATTGCTCTCAGGGAAGCGGCTCACTTCCTCTCTTCCTCATGTCTCCCCACTTCTCCAGCCCCACCTGCGCTTCTCTCCTCCCTCTCTCAGGCTCCTCTGGATCTTTATTTTGACTCATCTTATTTTACAGCAACATTGGGTGGGCTTATTCTGCTTTATAAAGCACCTTCCCAGAGTTAACCACAGCGAAGGTCCACACCCTTCAGTATCTGTCATGCCCCCACCGCCTGCCTGTGGGTTGCATTTCCTCCTCCAGGGGATCTTCCCGACCCAGGGATGGAAACCCACGTCTTATGTCGCCTGCACTGGCACGTGGGTTCTCTTCCACTAGCACCACTTGCGAAGGCTGCTTGAGCACAGCACACAGGTCCAGACTCTTCAATACCTTTCGTGTCCCCACCGCCTGACTGTCCTTTGCCCAAGCCCAGTGACACTCACTGGCATTGATGAGGACGAGGGCTGTGTAGAGGGCGATCTCGTCCTCTGAAAAGCGCAAGGCACTCAGGGAGCGGGAGAAGTCAAAGATGGAGCTGATGAGTTCACTGCAGCCTGGGAGGGTGGAAACGAAATAGTGAGCAAGGCGGCTGAGGCCACGGTGCCCGGTGCCCGAGGACACCCGCCCCCTTGGTGTCTGGAGCAGAGAGGGCAGTCTCTCCTGAAAAGAGGGCGCCCTGGGTCTGGAAGCCTCGGATGGGGTTGGCCTCGGACTCCTCTTGCTCATCTCCCCCTGCCCCTCACCCAAGGCTCGGAACAGCTCCACGCCACCGTATTTGCCTTCAAAAAAGACTGTGTCGTTGTCAGCGTTGTAGGCCCGGCACATCCTGACCAGCACCACTTCCATGGCTCCTGGGGAGTGGGGAGAGAGGCAGGCGCGTGGTCACACAGAGCCAGGAATCTGTCTCTGTCCCCCTCCAGGGTCCTGGGCCCCTTGTGGCACCTCCCTCCACACAGTCCCATCCATTCCACACTGGTCCCCCCACACCACGGCCTGCCCGCTCTCCCTGGGCACCTGCTTTGAGCAGCACAATCTGGTCATTCTGGCAGAGCTCCATAAAGCCTGGGAGCCTCTTCGCGAACTCCACCACGTACTGAATGGCCTCGGTGAGTCGGTGGGCACAGCGTCCCCACATCTCCCACATCGACTGCAGAGGAGGAAGGAGGTCCCACTGGAGCTGTCTTTTAGGACCCCCGGGACCCCACTGAGGCCCTGGGAGCCCAGACAAAACTGCAAGTGCCCGCCACATTCTCAGCACTTGTGTTTTTAGCTATTCTTAGCACAGTGCGCTTTGGGGCCCAATGGATCTAAATTTGCCTTTGGCTCCACTACCTTGTGGCGTGGAGTATGTCTCCGAACTCCTCTGTGCTCAGTTTCTCAGTCCATGAAAAACAGTAATGGCAAACTCATAGGGTGGTGGTTGTAAGGGTCAAGGATAATTTATGTAAAGTGTTCAGCACAGGGCCTGGCAGAGAAAAGTGTTCAAACAGATGCTAATGAGGAGTCTGACTATTGTTGATGGAGGAGGAGGAAGGAGGATGTGCTAAGGTCTGTACTTCTAGGTCTGGGTGGTGAAGGACATAAGGTGTGTGTGTGTGTGTGTGTGTGTGTGTGTGTGTGTTAGTCACTCAGTTGTGGTCGACTCTGCAACCCCATGGACTACAGCCCTCCAGGCTCTTCTGTCCATGGGATCAAAAATACCGGAGTAGGTTGCCATTGCCTTCTCCAGGGGATCTTTCTGACCCAAGGATCGAACCCAGGTCTCCTACATTGCAGGCAAATTTTTTACCAAAGAAGACCAGGTAAAACAAGCATAGGCGGGAGCTAAGGAGAAGCTCTCACCCATCTGCGAGGGTGCATACTTAAAAGCGGGTACACACTGTGTCTCTCTGGGATACCCTGCCTTGCCCCAGCCCACTTGTGTGTGCAGGTTGCCATCTCTGGACTCCCTGGGTGGTGGCAGGAGTCTTTCCTCCCCAGTGCGGTGTCCTGGCCTCACCTTCCTCTGGTAGCCAGCCACCTCCTCTCGCGAGAAGATGTTGGAGCGCTGACGGAGCAGGTCCTCCAGCCGCAGCTGACACGTCTCCCGGTAGGACTTGCAAACGTTCTGCACCAGGTGCTCTGGGGCCAGAGGAGGAAGGCAGAGGTCCCATGTCAGCCAGCTCCTACCTTTTGCACACCAAGGGCACTCCTCTGCCTGGCCTAGCCCTGGTCTGCCTCCCCCCAGACCCTTATGTATGCTTGGTTTACATGGGATGCTGACTAGGGCCCCCTACCCCATTTTTTTTTTGCCGTACTGCACAGTATGTGGGATCTTAGTTCCCTGACCAGGGATAGAACCCATGTCCCTGCAGTGGAAACATGGACTCTTAACCACTGGATCACCAGGGAAGTCCCACAAGCTCCTCCTTCATCTTTCTACGCTCTCTGCCTCCCCAGCTGCTTACCAGTCTCTGTCAGGGAAGCATAAGGTGCCTCTGGGGTGCTGCGGAAACTGGGGGTGAAGTTGTCCAGGCCCCGTCCTGGCTCCCCAAGCCCAGGACGCCTGGGGTCCTCAGAGTGAAGTCCACCCCTGTCCGGGGCCAGCTGGCTGCCTGTGCCGTAGAAGTTCTCCCTGCCCTCAGCCTTGCCCCGCTCAGGGCTATATTCCAGGTGGTACGAGGCCCCGTTGAGCCCGGCCTTAGCCAGGCTGTTGGAGTAGGAGGGCCCGCAGCCTGGAGCTCTCAGGAGACTGGGGGGACAGGCTGAGGCCTCTGGCAGGTCAGGCGAGGAGCCCAGGGGTAGCTGCCCATCCGGTAGCCCCAAGGTGCAGGCGAGGGGGTCTGCTCCTTGGGCTCCCACGGGAGGGGTCTTGGCTGCTTGTTCCCGTTGCTGCTGTTGCCGCTGCTGCAGCTGTTTCTGCACCTCTGCATGCAGGCTGTCCCTTTGCTTCTTGGACATGCGGCCAAACTTGACAGCTGAAAGAGGTCGGGGGCTCAGGAGTTTTGGAGGTGGGAAGACACGGCACAGGGCAGTCAGTAGGCTTTGTGACCATTACAGGATTAACTTGCTGCTCCTTGAAGAGCTCACTCCGAGCAGAGCTTCTCCAGTCTGGCCTGAGAGCCTGCCTTCCAGGTATTTCTGTTCAAGACCCACTCCCCCCGACTCCTGTCTGCTTCTGGGCTCTGTCCAGCCTAGATGTATCAGCAGATATACCAGTCTTCTGAACAAACTCTCCCTGCTTGAAACCAGCTTCGACTAAGTGGCAAAATTTGAGCAATGAGTCTGGGCTGAGGAGCCCGGCCTCCTGCTATGGGGCTGGGGATGGCTGAGGGGGAGCCTCAAGCTGTATCGGGGTCACCTCGCCCATCTAGGAGGTCAGAGGAAGAGGAGAGCCGAGAACACAGGTCTCCCTGTGGTCAGGCCTACAGGCTCCCTGGTGACCTAGATACTCACCACAGCCCAACCCAGGCTCCGCGGCTTGTTTCTGAACATCCTCTTCTGCTCTCTCTTTCCTGCCTTTTCACTCACCCCACCGCCCCTCCCAGGTGTGGGGGCACAGCCCCTCACCCCGCCTGCCCCTTTGCAACCCTTCATGTTTCCTTTCACTTTGTTATTTTGGGCGCTGAAAAGTGCTGACAGGCTCCTTCTGGCTCCCCATCACCTCATGCCTCCCCCAGCCCCACCCTGGGCTCCTTCTGTGGTGTTGGAGGGGGGAGCAGTTTGGGGGCTGCAAGGGGGCAGTGGCTGAGAAAGATGGAGAAAGGCACCAGGAACAGCCACCCTTGCCAACCTCAGCCTTCCGGGCTGTTCTCAGGGTGACTGTGGTCACAGCCCTTTGTCATAGTTGCAGCCCTTTGTCCCAGGCTGTGGATAGGGGTATGGGGAGCCAGGTGGAGTTGGAGCAAGGGGCACCTGGGGAAAGATGTGGACTGTGGATGGGGATGGGATCTAGGCTGGAGGCAAGTCAGGTGAGGAGAGTCCCTCCTGAGGAAGGGGAAAAGAGTCTAGGAATTTGAGGAAACAAGGGTTGTTGTTGCAGAGCCTGAAGCTGGGGACTGTGAAGACCTTTGATGAGGGCAGCCTGCCCACCCCAGCGTTGGACAGTGGAAGAGACCAGGGCCTGCCAGAGGGAAGGATGGAGGGCGGAGACCCGGAAGGCTGTTGAACCCCTGTCTGGTGCCGCTGGTCAGGCCGCTGCTCTGGCTACTGAAGCCCTGGGGGGCTGCCCACTTGGCCTCACCATCTCGGGACATGCCCAGGGCCAGGCACTTCTGCAGGCGGCAGTGCTGGCATCGGTTGCGGCTCGTGCGGTCAATGGGGCAGTTCTGCTGACGGGTGCAGGAGTAGGCCACGTTGCACTGCTGGCTCCGGCGGAAGAAGCCCTGGGAAAGGCAGGCGAGACCATGGCTGCTGACCCTGGCCAGGCCTACGTCAGTCTGAGGGCCTCTAGATCACAGGACCCCTCAGTTTTCTCTCCTCCATTATAATCTGTCCTGCAGTCGCTTCCCTAGTGGAAGACAAAGCCCTCCATGCTCAGGGCTCTCCAGGCAAGGCGCCCCCGGGCAGCTCCCTAGCTGTCTCAGGAGACCAGCCCTGCCGGCGGTACAAAGCCCGCCGAGCCCCCTCTCCTATCCTCTGAAGAGACTGTGTATGAGCGAGCACTCACCTTGCACCCCTCGCAGGTGATAACCCCGTAGTGGATCCCAGATGACTTGTCCCCACAGATTTTGCACGGAATCACTTCAATTTGTGCTGGAAGAAGGAAAGAGCAGAGGTCAGCCTGGGAGCCTTCGGTGCATCCTACCCCAGCACCTGGGAGGCAGACACAGCGAGGTGGTGCTGCCCTACCCCAGTCCATCTCGCTTTCTCTCTCTTGTAAGATGGAAGACCGGGCTTCCCTGGTGGCTCAATGGTAAAGAACCCACCTGCCAAGCAGGAGACGTGGGTTCAATCCCTGGGTTGGGAAGATCCCCTGGAGATGAAAATGGCAACCCACTCTGGTATTCTTACCTGGAGAATCCCATGGACAGAGGAGCCTGGCGGGCTGCATACAGTTCATGGGGCAAGGACAGGAGTGGGACAGGACTTAGCAACTGAACAACATCAATAAGATGGAAGAAGGAGTGAATGCCAAATGCCACTCAGCAAAAGATCTGTGGCGGCTGTTTTAATTTTGCGGAGCGGCTGGGGTTGTATCAGTTCTATGGGGGCAGAGAAGGCAGCTGCAGAGAGGCCACCTGCTCAGCCTGTCAAGATGAAAAGCTCTAGTTGCCTCCCTCCCGCCTGAGGACCTAGGAGTCCTCACTACTTCACAACACCTGCTTCCCGCCCAGGGGGCTTCCTCTGAGCTGCCCTCCCCCTGCTGAGGCTTGGCAACCAGGGCAGAGTATGGGGCTTGGTGGGAAGATTGTGGTGCACCGGCGGGAGGCACCTGGGGGCCAGGTAGAGCTGCCTGCCATCCTCAGCCGGGCTGTGAAAGGTCAGGGAAGGGCTGTGCAGAGGCTGGGGAGCCAAGAGGGCAGGGTCACAGGGTGGGGCCCAGACAGGGTAGAGAGAAGCCAGATGGAGCCCAGGAAAATGGGGGCAGCAAGCCAGCTCTTCTGGATGTCTGAGAGCCAGAGAGCGGATCAAACAGAGCTCCGAGGTTCCTGGCCCAGAGCAGAGGGTGGCTGTGTATGGATGCTTACGTGTGTGTACGTGGGCCTCTGCCTCCAGCTGTGTGAGCCCAAATCATGAATGTTAACAGTGGCTGGGACTAGAGACCATCAGATCATTCAGACCTCTTTTTTTCCCCTTTAATGAGGAAGGAATAGGCCAGATGAGATCAGATGGTTGGCCCGGTTCACACAGCTAGCTTACTCAGGAGCTGGGTCTCTATCCCAGTTCCCCATAGCTTTCCATGCTGCTGATCCATGTCTGTGATTTCAGGGGCACACACATCAGTGGGCATGTTGCCTGCTTGAAGGGGTGCTCATGTGCGTGTGTGTGCATGAGAGGTATATGTGATTCATGAGGCAACAGGCATAGCTGCTTGAGCCAGTGTGTGCACTGTGCATATTTGTGTGCTAGTGTTTGTTCACTGCCTGCCAGGACCCTCCCCCTCTCCCACTAAGCTCATTGTGACCTACCTCCCTGGTGCCTTCGCTGTGGTTGGTTACAGGCCCCAGGTTCATTTCTACTTTGCCCCATCCTTGTCAATGCCCACAGCTCCCTGCTAAGTTTCAGGGATGAGCCACCAGCCTTCCCACCAGCCAGTCTTTGGAGGGACTGGGTAGGGATGGGTTCCCTTTCAGGTCTTTTCATCACTCCTGAGGGCATGCGTGTCTCTCCTCTGCCGTGGCTGACCTGCTGTCTCCCCTCTGAGGGAGAATGCCCGGGATGGCTGCTGCTGCTAAGTTACTTCAATTGTGTCCGACTCTGTGTGACCCCATAGATGGCAGCCCACCAGGCTCCCCTGTCCCTGGAATTCTCCAGGCAAGAACATTGGAGTGGGTTGCTGTTTCCTTCTCCAATGCATGAAAGTGAAAAGTGAAAGTGAAGTCGCTCAGTCGTGTCTGACTCTTTGTGACCCCGTGGACTGCAGCCCACCAGGCTCCTCCGCCAATGGGATTTTCCAGGCAAGAGTACTGGAGTGGGGTGCCACTGGCTTCTCCTGCCTGGGATGGCGCAGGATGTAAAAGTGGTCTAGGACCGCAGCCCCTCCTCATCTCTGATTCCAAGGGTCAGAGGAAGCAGCAGCTGCCTGGGGGGCAAAGCCACAGTGCTATGGACTCTCTTCTGGCCTCGGCCTGGACTCTGGTTGTGGTGTAGGGCCTGCTGATGTGAGGTGGGGAGGGTGACCATGGCTTGCCCACTACTCCCCCAAATATTGTTTTCGTCACCCTTAAACCATCATCCCCTCGGGCTAGCCTAGACCTGAGTCAGAGTAAGCAGCTGTTTCTCATGGGGGACAGGGTGTCTGAAATTCCTCCATTAGAACTCGAGTTTCTCCCCCACCCAATAGGCTGTCCTGATCATCTAGGGCAGATGGCAAGAGAGCTTTCAGAGTCTTTCCAGTAAATCAAGAGCAGCTGGGAATGAATGGAGGGAAGAGAGAACAAGGGAGGACTAGATACCTAGAAAAGGGGTGGAGAATGCAGGCACACCTGCACATCTTAGCCACTGGATTCTCTAGGTCTCAGCGCCCTTGTCAGTAAAATCAGGATAAGCACAGCCTTCGTTGCCGGTGCAGGGACTCCCCTCTGAGGGAGAATGCCCGGGATGGCTGCTGCTGCTAAGTTACTTCAATTGTGTCCGACTCTGTGTGACCCCATAGATGGCAGCCCACCAGGCTCCCCTGTCCCTGGAATTCTCCAGGCAAGAACATTGGAGTGGGTTGCTGTTTCCTTCTCCAATGCATGAAAGTGAAAAGTGAAAGTGAAGTCGCTCAGTCGTGTCTGACTCTTTGTGACCCCGTGGACTGCAGCCCACCAGGCTCCTCCGCCAATGGGATTTTCCAGGCAAGAGTACTGGAGTGGGGTGCCACTGGCTTCTCCTGCCTGGGATGGCGCAGGATGTAAAAGTGGTCTAGGACCGCAGCCTCTCCTCATCTCTGATTCCAAGGGTCAGAGGAAGCAGCAGCTGCCTGGGGGGCAAAGCCACAGTGCTATGGACTCTCTTCTGGCCTCGGCCTGGACTCTGGTTGTGGTGTAGGGCCTGCTGATGTGAGGTGGGGAGGGTGACCATGGCTTGCCCACTACTCCCCCAAATATTGTTTTCGTCACCCTTAAACCATCATCCCCTCGGGCTAGCCTAGACCTGAGTCAGAGTAAGCAGCTGTTTCTCATGGGGGACAGGGTGTCTGAAATTCCTCCATTAGAACTCGAGTTTCTCCCCCACCCAATAGGCTGTCCTGATCATCTAGGGCAGATGGCAAGAGAGCTTTCAGAGTCTTTCCAGTAAATCAAGAGCAGATGGGAATGAATGGAGGGAAGAGAGAACAAGGGAGGACTAGATACCTAGAAAAGGGGTGGAGAATGCAGGCACACCTGCACATCTTAGCCACTGGATTCTCTAGGTCTCAGCGCCCTTGTCAGTAAAATCAGGATAAGCACAGCCTTCGTTGCCGGTGCAGGGTGTGACGGGTGTTAGCATAGGGGGTACATGGAATCACCCGAGCAAAGTGCCTTGCAGCTGGAAACACTGTGTGCTGGCTGCCATTGAGCACAGCGGTGGGAACAGAACCTTGAAGGCGTTTGAGGCCTAAGAGAAGTACTTGTCTTCTGTGGAGTCAGCTCTTGCCTCTCCCCCACAAGCTCCCCTCCAGCATTGTGGGATCTCACTCCTCAGTGGCCCTAAGCCTGGAGAGGGCAGAAACCATCGTGGGTCACCCAAAAAGTAAGTGGGAGGGAGACTAGGCCAAGCCACAGTAGGAACTTGGGCTCCAGCCCAGCGCTCAACCACAGGCCTCCCTGCCTCTTCCCTTCTCCAAGAGCCACATCCGTGTGCGTGGTGTGCTGACCACATGGCTGACCCAGACACGTCTCTCGGCCCCACCGCCTGACCCACTGCTGGTCCCGGCCCCAGGAACCTCACAACAGTGTCACCAAGACCTTGCCCTTTTCATAGGACGATGTGGCCAGCCACAGACCAGATTCACAATACCTGTGTTTGGGGGAGACCAGAGTTTGGACCCCAGCCTGTGGGCCAGCCAAATATAGTCCCACACTCCCCAGCCACAGTCCGAGACAGAGGTACAGAGTGAGACAGGCACACAGGGTCAGGGGTTTGGGGCTAGACACTCCAGCCTCTCAGCTAGAGAGACCAAGAGGTTTGGGACCAGGAGACGACAGAGACAGACACAGAGATGGAGAGAGAGCCCCAGAAACACAGAAAAAACCCACACTCATGTCCTGGCCCATGCCCAAGGCCTGGCCCTGTCAGCACGGTCAGGCCCTCTTATCCTGCTCCTCCCTCCTGGCCCTGCCACCTGTACCCCGGCCATGCCATCTACTCAAAACCTCAAAGAGAAAGTACCGGTGCACACGAGTGTGACTTGTGGAGGAGGGGTGGGGAGAGGACGGGAAGAGGACCAGCAGAGGTGGCGGTGGGGTGAGCTGGAGCTGAAAAACACCTTGAACCCCTCACCTTTGCAGCCTCCCCCCATGAGCCCTGTCCCTGAAGCAGCAGCTGGTGGGAACCCAGGTTGGGGAGGGGAGCTGAGTAATCACAGGATTACTCAAGCTGTTTCCCAGGAGCCTGGCCTGCCAGGAACTTACCGCCTAAGGGCCTAACAGTGCCAGGAACTAGAACTAAGCAGAGGTCAGGAGCCTCGAGGTCAACCCTTGCAGCATGGCTCCCACAACAGCCCTCACTCTATCCGCCCTCGCCTGCTGCTTCAGGAAGATCGGTGTTCCTCACTGTGGTTCTCTCCCAGGGCCCATCAGTTCCAAGGAGGGAGCGACGTGCCCACGTACACATGATACGTCCTGAAACCACCTAGTGATTGCATGACCCTAGACCTCTGAGTCGCCACAAGATCCCCTAGGGAGCTAGTTAAGATGCAGGTCCCTACTCAGGAAGTCGGAGGGCCCCAGGTTCTGCATTTGAACAAGCTCTTGGTTGGTGCCCAAGCTTGCTGGTCCTCACCCTACATTTCTGAGTAGCAAGAATGTAGTCCCTCTTCCTGCTTCTGCCTCTTCCTGGGGCATAAGGGTGGGGCTGGTGGTCTCTTTCCCAGTTCATTCTTTTATCTTCTTTTATCTACCAACCGGTGTGACTTCTAAAACTTCATTCCGACACAGTACTAGGAAAAGAAAATGAATCTCTTCTGGACTGCTTTGGGGATTGAAGGATCCCCAGGGTGCCTCCTCTGAGCACCTCCTATGTGGGGAAATACGGTAGAGACAAAGTAGGCTGTCCCCCTCCCTCCAGCCTCCTCTAATCTCACCCTTCTCACAGCTGCAAGATTCATTGATAGCGCTCTTTGAATGCATCCCGAGCTTGGCCCTGTGCCACCTTAGAAAGCCAGCCCTGGGCCCTGTCCAGGTGCCCTATGCCACAGAGAGGAAGTGGTAGGAGCAAAGGAGGGGCTGCTACCCAGGGGGATCTTTCCCCTCAAACCCCAGAACCACCCCAGCTCTGGCAGAGAAAGATGCAGGCAGAGGCGCCCTGAGGTCCTCATCTGCCTGGTGCTCTATCTGCTCAAGGCTAGGCTTTTCCTCTCTCCTCTTTCTCTCTCTTTTTCTCCAAAGGACATTGATTAAGGATGATGATGACAGGTGGCATCTTCCCAGGTGGCAGAGTGGTCAAGAATCCACCTGCCAATGCAGGAGACACAGAGACATGGGCTCGATCCCTAGATCAGGAAGATCCCCTGGAGAAGGAAATGACAACCTGCTCTAGTATTTTTGATCCCATGGACAGAAAAGCCTGCAGGCTACCCAGCCCAGTATTCTTGCCTGGGAAATTGCATGGACAGTGGAGCCCAGCAGGCAACAGGTCATGGGATCGCAAAGAATCAGACATGACTGAGCAGCTGAGCACACACAAGGATATAGACATAAGCGCTGGCAGAATTCTTACTCTGTGCCAGGCTTTACATACATTTTTCGTTTAATGACCACAGTCATCCCGTGAAGTAGGTACTCTTTGTATTGTCCTCATTTTAAGAATGAGAAAACAGTCCAGGGGAGAGTAAGTGGCTTGACTAAGGTTGCACAAGCTTGCTCACCAGAAGTGGGAGATCTGGTGTGTAAGCCCTGGTCTCTGTAACCTGAGAGCCGGTGTCCCCAGCCATTGAGGCTCTCACTCTAGAAGGATGAGACGCCCAAAGGCACTAGGCAGATTGTGGGTGGGGGCATGTTTACCTGCTGCAGCGGAAGTGCAAAGTGAGGGGGGTGGGCTAGGACCAGAATTCAGGGAGGACACCCATGGCACTGAAGCTGGCCTCATGTCTAGGCTAAAGATCCAGAGAGTCGTTATTCCCGCTGTCCCATACCTTCTCCCGTGGTGCCAGCCCCCTCCTGCCTTTAACCATGGTTTGCCCACCCCAGCCGAGCTCCTGGCGTAGGACTCCTCGCAGGCCCACGGCTCCTCTGGCGTGTGGTCTGGCTTTCAGGTCAGGCATGCTGGTAGGCCTCTTTGCAGAAACCAGTGAGTGAGTGAGTGAGAAAGGACTCTATCTCTTTTCTTAGCTCAGGGGCCCTCACCTCCCCAGCTCCAACTCAGTCCCTCTCCCCACAGAGACCACACTTCTGGCCAGGGGATCCCTGGGTACCCCAGCCGGTCACCAGCCTCCCTCCTTTCTCAGCTCTCAGTTCCCGCAGCTTCTGCAAAGCTGGAAACCACGGCGGGTGGTGGGCTCCCGCCGCAAAGAGCAGGAAGGGGAGGGCAGGGTGGGGGTCAGAACAGAAGCCGCTGTACCTGGCGAACGCTCCTGCCTGCCCTCGGTGAAAATTTTCTGCTGATACACCCAGGTCCCAGGGCTGAGAAAGTAGTGAAGCTAAAACTCAGGTGGGCGAGGAGAGTCTGGGGTTTTGAAAAGCTACTAAAGACAGCCAGCCACCTGAAACCCCCCCTGGTGCCCCCGCCGCCCCCGCAGTCTGGGACAGGGGAAAGAAGGGGAAACAAAAGAATTGAGTGAAAACAACCAGGGGATGGGGGAGGGGATGAATCACCAGGAGGAAGCAGTAAGGAGCAGGAGCCCGAGTCTCCTTTCCAGAGGGCCTCTGCTGCTTTGGGAAGGCCAGGGCCCCCAGAAAGACCCAGGCTCTGGCCCCGCGCCCCTGCCTTGTTGCTGTCCCTTCTGCTAGATGGATATCTCCATCCTTTCTGAGCCTGGAGTCCCAGGGAGGGGCCAGCTGGAGGAGTGGAAATGAGATCTCAGAAAGGACTAGTCATCGGAGGAGACCCCAGGGCTGCCTCTCCAGGAGAGCTCTCAGCATGGGAAAGTCCCTGTTGCCCCGTCTGAATCAGGGGACAGAGGCAGGGGAGGGGGAGGGAGCCCCTGGGAGAGGCAGCCACACCAATACCCATGTTTCATGGTGATGGGACAGGCTGGGGTGCTCCCACCTTCTAGAGCCCTGAGCTGGAGGTGTTTGGGAGTCCTGTTAGGAATGGGCAGAGAGAAAAAGCCAAAGGTACAACAGCAATTCGAGGAAGGAGGGGGCCCTTTGTATGGCCCTGAGCACTCTGGGTGAGGTCTGTGGCTCCCTGGGACTTGGACTTCTTTCTGGTTCACGGGTCCTCCTCATCGTGACCAGACTTAAGGAAGATCAGGGCACAACAAAGACAAGAACACAACCTCACAGCCTGTGCCCTCCCACCTCCCCATCCAGGCCTAACGCCAGGGCCTTATGTCAGTCGGCTCCACTGCAGCCATGTCCTGGAGCAAGCTGATGGGGCCACCCTCCTTCTGTCTGGCTGGGGAGTCTTCTGGCTGATGGATGTTTCCTCTCTACCGGCAGCAGGTCATGATGGCAGAGTCCCTGTCATTTTTTCGGAACTTCTATAAATTCCCTCCCTCCCACTTCTGCCTTCCTGCACCTGATCTAAACTCAGTGCCTCCCCTCTCCTGCCCACCTTCTCCCTGTCACCCCCTGGGTCTGTGTGCCTTCAGTCCTGTCTCAGGCTACACGTTGTCCTGCTTTGGCTCCCCTGGCACTTATCCAGTTGTAGCTCTATCTAGACATCACTCCCTCCCCATGTATTTCATAGATCTTCTGTCATTTGAGTTTGGCCTCTGCATCTCTCTCTATTTCTTGGTCTGGTTTCTTTCTTCTTCTTCTCCTTTTTTTAAAAAATTTATTTGGCTGCACTGGGTCTTAGTTGCAGCATGCAGAATCTTTTATTTTCAACACGCGGGATCTAGTTCCCCTACCAGGGATCGAACCTGGGCCCCCTGCTTTGGGAGCATGGAGTCCTAGCCACTGGGCCACCAGGGAAGTGCCACGGGTCCGTTTTCTGCTCCCAGTGTGTCTGGACCTTGGTCTTTGTGTGGGTCACAGTTCCAAGCCCCCAGTGCTCTGCCCACCCCAGAGAAGGTCAGAGGACAGGGAGGTAGCTGGAGCTCAAGAGGGGCTATGCCGTGCCCAGAGACATCCAAGTGAGAAGGTCCGGCGGCTCCAAGCCCAGATGGGAGGAGACCCTCTCCAGCCTACCAGCTTGGTGGGGGGTGGGTTTGTCACGCAGAGCTGCCCTGTTCAGTGTCTCCCCATTCAGTCCCAGGCTCTCCTGCCCGCCTGCCAGGCTCTAAAGCACATCCGACCATTGCTTCTTCCCAAGGTGGACTGGCTGATTTGAGACCATTTCTGGGAAGACTAGCCTTTGCTAACCTTTCCTGCTAACCTTTGCTGCTACTGGGAAGAAGCTAGAAGGGAAACTGAAGTTTGGGTCTCCTCACCCCTCCTGGCCGCTGCCGCTGGGACGCCTGTACGGGCGTCTCTACCCCAAGTGTGGAGGTGAAGCTCTTTTCTTCCCTTGGCCGCCTCTCCACATCTCCTCTGAGTTTCTTCCACTACCCTGGGGGATGCTTTACTTGGAGACCATTGCTCTTTGCTTGCTCAGAAAAGGAGCTTCTCCAAAGTTAGTTTTGTTTTTAAATTCAGCTTTTTTTTTTTTTTTTAAAACAAAGAGACAGGAGTGCAATGGCTTGCCTAAGGACAAGGCTAGTCAGGGGCAAAGGTGGCTCAGAACCTGGTATTTAGACTCAGCCAGTGGGTTTTTCCAGTACACAATATGGACTCTCTTTTGTGGGTTGTGGGAAGACCCCCAGTTGAGGCTGGGGTGCCTCCTGCCGCAGGCCACAGGGGTCCAGGGCTTCCCTTTTCGTCCTTCACCCTATGCTCTGGGAGGTTCTCTGGTGCCCTACATGAGGGCGATTTGCCCACCCCTGCTCTGCTGGAAGGCACAGGGACCCCAGACATCTGCCCACCAGCTGTTGGCCCATGGCTTTGGGCCAGGAAGCCAGCAAAGTTGAAGGCTTTTTGCTCTCATCTCTACTGCCTGATCCTACTCATCAAACGGGCGTCTGAACCTGGGATGAGGGGTCTCTCTCATACACACACGCACACACATACACACACGCACACAAGGCACCCTGGCTGGATTCCGCTTGGTCCTCATGATCCTGCAGTGGGCAGGGAGTATGATGGCTCAGAGGCCTGGATGCTGAGGTTCTGACCCCCTCTGCCAGCTGCCCTCTCTTTACCCTCGCCAACCCGCTGCCTCAGGGCACAGCGGCTCCTCCGGCCTCCTTTCTCACCCTCCCACAGGTAGTTTGGAGGCGTGGAGGGAAACACTGCAGTGAGTGCCGGGACAGCGAGTCTGGGCTGCCTGCTAAGTGCCAGCCTCCACCTACTATAGCTGTGTGATCTAGGGGTGAAGCCCTGGGCCCCTCTGGGTCTCAGTCTCTCTTTGAAAGCAAGGCGCGGGGCACCTCACCTACTCCGGGAGATCCTTGCCAGAGCCCATGACAGGGGGTTCTTCCCTTTACTGTGACTGCTGTAAGAGAACCGCTTGTGGAAGGGGACTTCTCGACTACTCCACCCAACAGATCCTAGCCTTGACCA
The DNA here is from genome assembly GCA_006408675.1 of Madoqua kirkii. Lineage (NCBI taxonomy): Eukaryota > Metazoa > Chordata > Mammalia > Artiodactyla > Bovidae > Madoqua > Madoqua kirkii. Next base: position 55,069 of record SJYC01133054.1, read on the forward strand.
GGACACGCCCTGCCAGGGAAGAGCACTCGGCTTTTGCCACACTGTACTCTCCTTTTCAGAAGGGCCGAGAATGATGATGGGCCCCAGGCTTCCCCACTCCCAGGAGGCCCATTCACTTACTTCTCATGACTGAGTCCTGGGCTTTGCCGCCTGGGCTCCCTGTCCTTCTCAGCCGGGGTGGTCCAGGGATGGGGTGCAGCTGACAGCAGGGGTAGGGGCCAGGCCCTCTTGGCAGAGCCTCAGTCCGCAGCTCTGCACCTAGCTCTCCCCCAGTGCTTCTGGGCCGGGGGGTTTAAGATCTGCACCACACAGGTGGCCGAGTGACAACCCCCCCAACTCCACCCCCCCACCCCCCCTGGGGTGCAGCAAGTAAGATGACAGGCGCCCCATGTGGCCAATCTGGGCCTGGGGCAGAGTGCGAGGGGCGGGGCAGCCAATCGCAGGGGGCGTTGGAAAATTCCAAAACCACAGGCGACAGCCACACGCGTAAAAGCTGTTTCCACCCGCCAGGGTAGTTCTGGCTGGGGAGCCGGAATGGAGCTCACACGAGCCTGGGGCCAGGTCCTTACTCCCCCTCCCCCCGAGGATCCCCAAGAGCCTGACCCTCTTTGCCAGGTGACTCCAGGGACGGGGCTATTTCTAGAGGTAAGTCACAGAATGTCTGCCTGGGGCCACCTGCGAGGCTATGGACTGCCAACAGCCGTGCTCCACCACCCACCACGCTCATGCCCTCCCTGCACACGGTGCATGCCCTGGGCTAGGGCATAAGTGATTATAGTAGCAGTAATAACCATCAGACAAATGCCACTATCTGTAGGAGGGATTAGTCTGTCAGAAATTTCCTCAGGAGCAAAACCGCTGAACTTGGAATGAAGATGATGTTAATAATAATGCTTAACCATGTGCCGGAAATGGTTCTTAAGGCTTTATGTGGATGATCTAATCCTCCCAGAAAGCTTTATGTTGTAGGTACCATTATCCCTACTTCAAAGATGAGGACAGTGAGACACAGAGAGGTTAAGTAACTTGTTTGAGGTCACACAGCTAGCAAAGTGGTGGAGTCAGGACTCAAAAGCAGGGTGTGTGACCCCAATTACACTTGAGAAATGGGAAGCTTTCTCTGCTTCAGGTCTGCTTAGAAGGGTCTCCTGCTGTGTGAGTCTGTAGAGTTTCTTGGTCTTGGAATCCTTCTCTGGGGTCCATCAACCTCAAAGGCCCTCTCACCCTCATATCTGCTCTGTGGGCACCTCAGCCTCGGGGTTCCCTCTTCAGGACCCCTTAGTAATCAGGTGCCCCTCTCAGTCTGGGAGTCCCTCTTGGGCTTCTCCCTTCCTGAGGCTGTCTTGGAGCCCTCTTTTACGACTGTCTCCACTCCAGACCCACTTTTCAGAGTCTCTGGGCCTGAGGGAGGCATTAATCTTTCCTGGATTCTCTGGGCCAAACCTCCCAAGAGGCCTCTGATCTTGCCGGGACTCCAATGGCTCCTGGCACAGGCCTTTCCCCACTGGCCTTCTTTGGGCACTCGGGAGCTAGCAGTGGGTTGGGGGAGGGGCTGTCAGCCCATGTTCTCCTGAGGACCCTCATGGGTAGGGGTGGGGTGGAGGTATGGTTGCACAGGGCCAGTGCGTTGGAAGGGGATGAAGGGGTGTGGTCCTGGCCGAGGTTTCTGTGGTAAGGGGCTGAGGGTAGGAATGGCGTTTAGCCTCTTCCAGTTCCAGATGCTCCGAAAGTCCCCCTTCTCCCCCCCACCCACATATGGTCCCTGGCCCCCACCTCCCCCAGCTCACCCGCGTCACTCCTTGACCCGCTTTCCTCCCAGGGGCCTGCTCAGCATTTCCGTGGGGCCCTTGGCTAGGGGCAGGCGAGGCACTGATCAGGATTGTGCTGAGCAAAGCAACCCCCCACTCAGAAGGATGTAGCCTCCTGGTGGGCCCCCAGCCCCTATCTGACCAGCTCAGGGAGGAGGGTGATGCTTGGGCCCTCTGAGAGTCTCTACTTGGAACAGGGAGCTCTAGGCAATGATGGCAGCAGAAAGAACTGCAGTGAGCTCTCAGGAGGAACTGGTAGGCAGTCCAAGGGAGGGCCATGGAGAAAGGCAGGTGACCTCTCATGCCCTGGAGTGGTCCTCCTCAGTTCAAGGATTATGAGAAGGTATCCTGGGGCTGGAAGAGCACGTTGATGGGACATGAGCTTTGAGACCAAGGTGCAATGGGTGCATTTTCTGGGGATGTAGCCTCTCTTATGAACTAGGAGGATAGATCTGATGAGTTGAGAGTTCCTAAGAGAAGGTATTCCTTGCTCATATCCATTGGTAAGTCCTTCCTGAGCTCTAATCCCTTCCTCACATGTTTCAATGTCCTCAGGACCCAAAGTGTTTCTCTCCATGTGTTTCCTACCAAGATGAAGGCTTTCCTGTTCTCCTGCTCTGCACAGGCTGGCCCCAGGCTTGTTTATGCCTCGGGATGTGTTAACCACAGAGATGCACAGCAAACCTGACTCTGCTGCCACAAAGCCTGGTGCAGGCTCCCTGAGTCCCTGAGGCCAGCCTGCCTCAGCGTCTCCCTGCCTGACCCAGCAATCTCCGCCACTGCTCACCCCCTGCCCCCCACCGCCCCACCTGGCATCTCCTGTGCCTCTGTCCAGCAGCTCCTTCTCCTTCCTATGGCTCCCTTTCGCTGTCCTCTCCTTACTTCTTTGCGACATTCCCTCGCACTTTTCAGGCTTCTCCCTTATCTCCTCCCTTTGCCCCCCAATCTTGAGGTTTCATCACTTCTCCTCATCTCCCCATCTCCCTGGTTTTTCAGCTCCACCTCCTTTCAGACCTGGCCACCTCTGCCCGGTTGCTCCAGCTCCGTACATGGACCCCCTGGCGCCCTTGCTGAATTCTTTGCCATCTCTCCACACCCCAGCACCAGTTCCTGCCCCAAACCTCTACTCACAGGTGTGGGTCTTCTTTGCAGCCAGCAGCTCTGTAAGGAAAAGAGAGGGGGTTAGGGCCAAAAGTTGAGGATCACAGAGGATCAAGAGATCCTCCCCAATGCTCAGGCCCTCACCCCTACCCCAGTCCTTCCTGGAAGACCCTGGCATCTGAGAAGAAGGTGGAACCACCTCCACTCTCTTCACTCTGCCCTACAGTCACGCGAAGCCTCTTCAGATCCTGAAATGTGCCAGGCTCCTCACCACTCTGGGACTTCCCCACATTATTCTTTCTGCCTGGAAGGCCCTTCCCTGGCCCTTCCTCAATCTAGACAACTTTTCAGCCCCCAAGTTCCCAAGCAGGTCTTTTCCTGAGAGAAGCCCTCCTGCCTTTGTGCTGACACACAGCACCAGCAGTTGACTTCCTGGCACTCATCACATCATCTCACTGCTATAACTGTTCATGACCTAAGAACAGGGAGCTTTCCTGCTAGACAGTAAGCCCTGTGGAGGCAGGGACTGTGTCTGCCTTGTTCATATTGTTATTTTGTAGTGCCTGCCTCACAGGAAATATTCTGCTGGCTGCACAAGCATGCTCAGTCGTGTTCAACTCTGCAACCCTACTACAGTAGCCTGCCAGGCTCCTCTGTCCATGGGATTTTCCTGGCAAGAATATTGGAGTGCGTTGTCATTTCTTCTTCCAGGGGAATCTTCCTGACTCAGGGATCAAACCTGTGTCTCCTGCATCGTCAGGAGAATTCTTTACCACTGAGCCAAGCAGCCAGAGTTAAAGCTCTTGGTTGCTTGTTTGTGCCTGCAAGCACCTGGGAATTTCGAGGTGTAGGGGTTGAGGGTTAGGGTAGTGAAGTTGTTAGAAGGAAGAAGAAGGGAGAGCTGCAAGCACAGACACCCCCACCACACACACTGCCTCCTGCAGGCTCTGGCTCCACTGGCCCCCCAGCCTGCAGAAGAAGGAATGCTTCGTGCTGTGTGTGGCTGGTCCAGGTGAAGAGAAGGCTGTAGGGAGCACAGATGGCTTGATATGGGAAGGAGGCAGGGAGGCACAGACCTCCAGAGGGGCAGCTGCTGAGGGGGAAGCCTTTAGCTACAGCCTGGTTGGAGCAGGGAAGAGCATGTCATTCATTCATATGGTTAACTTTTATTAAACACCTATCAGAGGAGTCCCTGCGAAGAAGCTTTCCCTGCCAGACCTTACTGCATTTTGTACATCCACACAGCGGGTCCTCACAGAGTGCAAGGACAGTCTTTGATTTCAGTAAACGCTGCAGGCCTGCCTTAAGCCCCCTGTAAGTCCCCTGACCTTTGACTCGGCTCTCCTGTTACTTCTTCCTTCTACTTGCCCTGTGGGCTTCCCTGCTGACTCAGATGGGAAAGAATCCGGGAGACCTGCAATGCCAGAGACCTGGGTTGGATCCCTGGGTTGGGAAGATCCCCTGGAGGAGGGAACGGCTACCCCCTCTAGTATTCTTGCCTGGAGAATCCCATGGAAGAGGAGCCTGGCCGGCTACAGTTTATGGGGTAGCCAAGAGTCGGACACCACCGAGCGACTAAACACAGCACTTGTCCAATGCTCAGCATCTTTCCCTTCTGTCCACCCTCCCGGCTCACACACTGTCCCTCT